>SZWC01025796.1:1144-24391 GCA_023375785.1 Penium margaritaceum
CCCCCCCCAGCTCTGTAGAGCTTGTTACTCAGTTCAACAGCCAATCAGAAAATAGCTCAGTTCAGGCTGGCAGGTTTTCTCGGTGAGGCCTGCCAGGCAGCCGACAGCCCAAAACCCGGGCGTCGTCCGTTTTGCCTGAAAACTGGACCATACCATAATACCGCCGCTGCGAACGCAGCCGTGCGGTCAGAATCTGCTAGAAAAATAGTAGCGAGGAGTTATGGCAGCCTAAACACAGATAGTGCCTACAACGGTTTGTGCTGCCAAACAGGGCCATGCAACATGCAACTGGGACCCTAGGCAGTGCATGACGACGCAGACGCAATAGGACGCGCTGGACGCATGCAAGCAGCAAATGCGGTGTCAATGACCGCCGACAGCGCGACCGCCGAGGAGGCCTGCCGATGGAGCTGAGCGCGTCGCCTGAGAGAGGAGGCTCCAGCGAACTGCGAGAAGACCTCAGCGTACGTCGGCTCCACCGGACGACACTCCATCAGCGCCGCGTCTCGCCGTCAGTCATCTGCACGCCGATGTACACAAGCCGGGAGGACACAACAGAGCACAATGAGAGATATGCAAAAACCAACAGATATTCTACGCCTGCAAACTCGCGTCCGTGTAGAAGGGGTGGATCAGGCTTAGTGTTCCGACATGGGGCGGATTAGGCTTATTGTTTTGACAAAGGGGCGGATGGAGCTTATTGTTCCGAGCGAGGGGGGATTGGGCTTATTGTCCGAAACGAGGGATGTGTGGTCATTCCGCCCTTGTAGCTAAGGTACAATACAAGTTCTACATGGCACACAGATTCGCTTAGAAGTTGATATGATAAAACGTAGACGTCATGTCCGGAACAAATTATCAGTTTCTTCTTTATTGAAAACATTACCTTCATGGAAATAATGTTCTTAAAAGGCAAATTACGGGCCCTCATATGCACTTCTTCGTTCAGAGAAGTACAAGCGTCGCTATGTAAGGTTTTGTTTTGATATTGTCGTCGCAATATGACGTAATTTCATAGCTTCTAGTAGTAAAGTTGTTCTTATTCATTTATTTTCGTACATTGGACATCCAGAGTATCATTTATGAATAGTGGCACTCTCACGTGCTTTCTACGTTTCCACAACATTGCATAACTTGTTGTGTACAATTGGCCATCTGTAGCGCGTGTTGGTTTTTGCGCTCATTGTCTCTTTTGTGTCCTCCCGGCTTGTGTACATCGGCGTGCAGATGACTGACGGCTTGTGTACATCAGCAAGACTGATGCTTGAGACTGTGGTTCCAAATGCTTGACCTCACTGGCGACGTTAACATCAAGGTGCATGGGAGAAGACACTTGGATCAAATGGACGTGTGGAAGGGAATTCTCGAAGAACAAGAAGAGTCAGGCAAAGAATACATCCTTAAACTCGATAGATTGAGTACAACGTGACAAACAAACAGTGGGCAAGATTGGCATGACTACAACAACCCATGAGCTTCCTTCTATAATATCCCTAATGAGTTTACTGAGAACCCTTCGGCACTGTGAAGCCTTTTACTGAGGCATAATGTTGCAAACAATGCACACATCATGTAGTGCACGTCACCAGATTTCCAGCACACCAAAGAACACATCAATCAGAGGGAAAGTGGCTGATTTATTCATGTTTCCATGCACTACGCGCGACTGCCGCCTGTAACACCGCTAGAGGGGGTCACGACCGCCCAAAGCGTCCTTGCTTGTAGATGTGCCTCTTTTCACCATCCCAAAGCGCCCATAGCCCCTAGCAAATATTACCTCATTGGCTAAGCGTCCTTCTAGGGACGCTTTGGCTTGAGTGGCCAAGAAAGTCACTCTCTCGTGATCGGGGTCGAAACTGATTGTCTTCAATTTTTTTGAAGGTATGCAGCCCACCTTTGTATGGCCGAATCTTTTTTGTTTTTGTACCAAATTACCAGGTTCTGAGACTGAATTTGTACGGGTTTTCACGTGTTCTTTGGGGCACAGTTGACTTTGCAGCCACGCCTATGACACTCGCTGGATAGATGCTTCTCTCATCAGTGGACCCACTTCATCCTCCAGAGCATGTTGATGTCATTATGGACCTCTGAGTCATTTGCTCCTGTTGGGTTTTTGCGCTCATTGTGCTCTGTTGTGTCCTCCCGGCTTGTGTACATCGGCGTGAAGATGAATGACGGCGAGACTCGACGCTGATGGAGTGTCATCCGGTGGAGCCGACGCACACTGAGGTCGTCTCGCAGTTCGCTGGAGCCTCCTCTCTCCAGCAACGTGTTCAGCTCCATCGGCAGGCCTCCTCGGCGGTCGCGCTGCCGGCTGTCACTCCCACCGCAGTCGCTGCTTGCATGCGTCCAGCGCGTCCTGTCGTGCCTGTGTCGTCATGCGCTGCCTAGGATCCCTGTTGCATGGTGCATGGCCTTGTTTGGCAGCATAAACCGTCTTGGGCACTGCCTGGTTTAGGCTGCCATAAGTCCTCGCTACTATTTTTCTAGCTGAGTCTGACCGCACAACTGCGTTCGCAGCGTCAGTATTATGGTATGATCCAGTTTTCAGCCAAAACGGACAACGCCCGGATTTTGGGCTATATCCGCCTGGTAGGCCTCACCGAGAAAACCTGCCAGCCTGAAATTAGCTATTTTCTAATTGGCTGATGAACTGAGTAACAAGCTCTACAGAGCTGGGGGGGGCTAGAACTTGGAGGGGTCCCCCATTGCTGTTCATTCTTCATTCCTATTTAGTTACTATCAGTTTTGAGCTGCTTTCTGGCGCTAACTCTGGCGCGCATTTCTGAAAAACAAAACCCAAAGCTTCCAGACTTAGACTCTAGAGCAGCAGACTGAGGGGGCAACTCACTTAAGCAACGAGCGTGGAAGCCTGCACGCTGCATCAACAACGCTGGTGTCCCAACCTGCTGCATAGATTTTCCATTTTGGTATCAGAGCCAAAGCGTAGCAGTAGCAGCAGAAGACTGGCAAACAGGTGCCAGACAACGCCGGCGGACCTCCATACGCGCCAGTGCAGGGGAAATGCTGCCGGATTTTTTCCGACAGCATTGACCCTCCTGGTGGCGGCGTCAGATTTTTTCCCACGGCCACTAGGCCAGGGGAAATGCTGCTGAAATTTTTTCGGCAGCACTGACCCCCACGCGTGACGCGAGGAGGTGAGCGGCAGGCGGCGTCTGACGTCCGTGGGCGACGACGCAAGCGACAACGTCACCCAGGTGCTGTGACTGGCACCACCAGCAGCAGCAGGCAGAAGAAGTAGCTCGTAGCAGCCCGTAGCAGCAGCAGCTCGCAGCAGCAGCAGCAGCGCGCAGCAGCAGCCAGCTGCAACAGCAGCCTGCTGCAGCAGCAGCCCGTAGCAGCAGCCCGCAGCAGCAGCCCGCAGCGGCAGCAGGCAGCAGCCGTAGCACGTAGCAGCTGCAGCAGCGTGCAGCAGCAGCAGTGGGCTGCAGCAGCTGCTGCAGCGAGCTGCAGCAGCGGCCAGCTGCAGCAGCAGCAGCAGCTGGTAGCTGCAAGCCGCGGCTGTTGCTGCTCACTGCTCGTAGCGAGCAAGCAGCGAGCAGAAGCCCGCTGCTGCCAGTGAGCAGCTGCTCGCTACTGCCAGGCGAGCAGCAATTCACTGCTCGTAGCAGACAGCGGGCTGCTGCCCGCTGTGACAAAGGAAAAAGAAGAAAAATAAAAAAAAGGCAACTAAAAAAACCCCCCATCCCCCCAGCTCGCTGCAGCAGCCCATAGCTGCAGCGAGCAGGTGCTGCAGCACGCAGCAGTTGTAGTAGCACTCAACAGCAGCAGCGAGCTGTAGCAGCCACAGCAGCTGCTGCAGCTCGCAGCAACAGCAGCTGCGGCTGCTACTACAGGAGCAACAGCAACAGCAGCAGCAGTTGTAGCAACCGTAGCAGCAGCAACAGCAGCAGCAGCAGCAAATAGCAGCAGTAGCACCAGCAGCAGCGACAGCAGCAGCAGCAGCTGCAGCAGTAGCAGCAGGAGCAGCAGCAGCAACAGTAATAGCAACAGCGGCAGCAGCAGCAGCAGCAAGCAATATCAGCAGCAAGAGTAGCAGTAGCAACAGCAGCGATTGCAGTAGCATCAGCACCAACAGCAGCAGCGGCAACCCCAACATCCGCCGCTTTTGACGTCAGCACCCCTCTGCTGACGTCACTACTGAAGTCACTACTGACGTCATCAGCAAAAAACAAGGAGAGGAAGAGGGGGAAAAGGGGAAAGGGCGAAGGCCAAAGCAGTGGGTAGACTTCCCACTGCTCCCATCTCCTACTGAAATCATCAAGACAAAAAAAGGGACACTATGACATGGCTGGTAGTCCCGGTGAGGAGGGGTCCTTCTCTGGTGGGGGGACCCCTACCCCTCCTTTCTCGCAACGACTGCTGCAGAAGCAGCAGCAGCAGCAGCACCCACCGCCGCTACAGTAGCAGCAGCCGCCGCCGCTGCAGGAGCAGCAGCTGCCGCCGCCGCAGCAGCAGGAACAGCCACTGCCGCCACTGCAACAGAAGCTGCCGCCACCGCAGCAGCAACAGCCACCGCTGTTGCAGCAGCAGCAGCCGCCGCCTCTACAACAGCAGCCGCCGCCGCCGCAGCAGCTGCAGCCGCCGCCTCTACAATAGTAGTCGCCGCCGCTACAGCAGCAGCACCCGCCGCCCATACAGCAGCAGCCACGGCCGCTGCAGCAGCAGCAGCCGCCGTCCCTACAGCAGCAGCAGCAGCCCACTGGTAACGTTGGCGGCAACCCTGACCCACTTGCTGCTCTTCAGCAACAACTCGCCGCCTTGACACAGCAGCTTGCAGCGCTACAATTAGTCGCCTCCCACACCGCCACCAGCGCGCTGCCGTCGTTGACCGCTCCAGGGCACGCTAGCCCCATTGTGTCCGGCGCCACGTACTACCTAGCTCAGCAGCACACTCAATGCCAACAACAGATAGTGACCTCCGTCCTTGGCCCCACTTTGGGTGCCGGCCGTAGGCAGAAGGACTTTGAGACACCGCCGCCGCCGCTTCAGGCTGGAGAGCAGTTCCGGAGCTAGGAGCTCAGCTTCCGCATCTGGGCGTAGGGTGAGGGTCTGTGGGCCTACTACACTCTCCCCTACGACTCCACCCAGACCGATCAGTTATATGTCGCTGGTCGTGCCGTCCGCACCCTCGTACCAGTCGCCCCACCAGCTTCCTACCTTGCCCTGGAGCCCTTCCTTGGCGACTTCACCGTTGGTGACGTCCCTGGCCCTACAGCCGCATGACACGTCCTCACCAGACCCCATCGCCTGTCCAGTGACGCTGAGATCAGCCGTCTGCTCCGGGAGTTCAACTCCCTACACATGGGGGAGACCGAGACGGTCACTGCCTACTGGCAGCGGACGGAGGACATCCTCCGTCGACTCGGCAAATCTGCTCCGCCCCCTCTGTCCGCGCTCCTCACCCATGTCACCTGATGGCCAGGTGAAGCTGAATATTCACGACCCAGCTATTGTGGGGGAGCCAGTTGATGTGACCACGCATCTGCGAGTCATTGGGTCACTGATGTTTCTGGCGACGACGACACGTCCAGACATCGCGTTCGCTGTCAACCTCCTGGCCCAGTTCTCTCAGGAGCCGCGTCACCTCTACTTTGAGGTCGCGATCCGAGTACTGCGCTATGTCGTCTCGACCCCTCGGCGAGGTCTCATGTTCCGCCGTCAGCCGTCCGTCGTCGCAGTGGGCTACACCAACAGTGACTGGGCCGGCAGTCCAGACGGTAAGAGTCGCACTGGCTGGATTTTTCTGGTCGGGGGCACAGCTGTGTCTTGGAGCAGCGGCAAGCAGGGGTGCATTGCACGCAACACTGCAGAGGCTAAGTACGTGGCCCTTGGCTCATGCGCGTGTGAGAGTATGTGGCTGCGTCGTCTGCTGTCCGAGTTGCATCAGTATGTCGTGTCCATCACATTGCATTGTGAGAATGAGAGTGCCATGGCCATCGCTGACAATGACGGTGTGCATCACACACGCACAAAGCACATCAATGATGAGTATCACTATGTGCGTTCGTTGTTGCATGACGGTAGCATCAGCATCGTATGGGTTGAGACTGGCTGACTTCTTGACCAAGGCACTGAAGCGGGACTCGTTCAAGAAGGCTGTGATTTCAGTCGACATGCGTCCGTGAGTTGCTCTCTTTGTCTCTGCCCGCATCTCTACGTACCTTGGGGGAGTCTTGATGTTGACCGTTTCTCTGCCCGCCCATGTACACTACGCCTGTGAGTCATGGGGGAGTGTTGGTTTTTGCGCTCATTGTCTCTGTTGTGTCCTCCCGGCTTGTGTACATCGGCGTGCAGATGACTGACGGCGAGACTCGACGCTGATGGAGTGTCATCCGGTGGAGCCGACGCACACTGAGGTCGTCTTGCAGTTTGCTGGAGCCTACTCTCTCCAGCAACGTGTTTAGTTCCATCGGTAGGCCTCCTCGGCAGTCGCGCTGCCGGCTGTCACTCCCACCGCAGTCGCTGTCTGCATGCGTCCAGCGCGTCCTGTCGTGCCTGTGTCGTCATGCGCTGCCTAGGGTCCCTGTTGCATGCTGCATGGCCTTGTTCGGCAGCATAAACCGTCTTGGGCACTACCTGGGTTCAGGCTGCCATAACTCCTCGCTACTATTTTTCTGGCTGATTCTGACGGCACGGCTGCGTTCGCAGCGTCGGTATTATGGTATGGTCCAATTTTCAGCCAAAACGGACGACGCCCGGGTTTTGGGCTGTCGGCCGTCTGGCAGGCCTCACCGAGAAAACCTGCCAGCCTGAAATTAGCTATTTTCTGATTGGCTGATGAACTGAGTAACAAGCTCTACAGAGCTGGGGGGGGGGGCTAGAACTTGGAGGGGTCCCCCATTGCTGTTCATTCTTCATTCCTATTCAGTTACCATCAGTTTTCAGCTGCTTTCTGGCGCTAACTCTGGCGCGCGCATTTCTGAGTAACAAAAGCCGGAGCTTCCAGACTTAGACTCTAGAGCAGCAGACTGAGGGGGCAGCTGACTTAAGCAACGAGCGTGGAAGCCCGCACGCTGCATCAACAACGCTGCTGCNCCGTCTGGCAGGCCTCACCGAGAAAACCTGCCAGCCTGAAATTAGCTATTTTCTGATTGGCTGATGAACTGAGTAACAAGCTCTACAGAGCTGGGGGGGGGGGCTAGAACTTGGAGGGGTCCCCCATTGCTGTTCATTCTTCATTCCTATTCAGTTACCATCAGTTTTCAGCTGCTTTCTGGCGCTAACTCTGGCGCGCGCATTTCTGAGTAACAAAACCCAGAGCTTCCAGACTTGGACTCTAGAGCAGCAGACTGAGGGGGCAGCTGACTTAAGCAACGAGCGTGGAAGCCTGCAGGCTGCATCAACAACGCTGCTGCCCCAACCTGCTGCATAGATTTTCCATTTGCGCACAGCCGGTCCGACGTGGCTTGCACGGGGTCCCTGGCTTGTGGGCGGGCGGACTGGATGGCTTGAGGGTTGGAGACCCTCAAGCACTGCGGTTTTGGCCTAGTTGGCCAATGGTTCCGACCGTTCCGTTACATCCGTATTAGAGCGCCGGGGTTCGAGTCCAACGTGCGGACGCTGAGGGCGGCTCACTCCTATCTGGGGAAGTGTAGCGCACGGCCGGTCCGACGTGGCTTGCACGGGGTCCATGGTCTATGGGCGGGCGGACAGGATGGCTTGAGGGTTGGAGACCCTCGAGCACCGCGATTTTGGCCTAGTTGGCCAAGGGTTCCCACCATTCCGTTACACAATCATTTCCCTTCTTTGTATAAATTTGGTAGTCTATAGATTAGTTCCGCGACTAGTGGGTATAATGCTACACTCCCTATTCTCTTTAGGTGTTTAAGGGGCCGGTTTGATTTTACCCACCTTTTTTCAAAACCATGTGCGATTTATCCACGTTTGTGATCTTAATAAAAATAATGTCCATTTTTTCACGGAAGACGACCTCGTTGCCCACTTTGGGACAAGGGGGTCTGCGTTCTCGGCCTTTTTCACAGTGGTGCCTCGTTTGCACACCATTAAGAAAATAAGCATGCACTAGCCAAATTACACAAGATGACTCCAGTGGTGGATGTGTCACTTGAACAACGCGGAACATGCATGTAATGACCCTTCATTGGAACTTTTTTTACATACTTGAGCTCCCCTTCTGCTACATGGCATGCCACGCAAGCACACGTGCACACCTTGTTTCCAATCATTAGATGCCCTGATCTACGGTTTACACAACCAGTATGCCAAATATGTTGGTTGTGACTGTCAAACACGCAAGTGACCTCGTGACTCCATCAATTCACACACACCGTCAATGCAAGTGACTAAGCTGACATGAAGCTCAATGCGCACACGTTGCGGGCCACACATCATTTGCGCCCCAACCGGGTGCAAGATTGGCGCGAGCTCACCTACTGCAACAGCTTCGTGTGCCCATTCGCCGCATCACACTATGCTGCGGCAATAAAAGCACCAAGGCAATCGCTGAGCATGGTGGCATGCATCACTCACGCACAACGAACATCAACGTTGAGCATCACTTCATTCGCAAGCACACTTCCACATGAGAAGTTCAGGTTGTCTGGGTCGACAGTCGTCAGCAGCGTGCAAACTTTCCCACCAAAGCTCTTAGCAGTGGAATATTCAAGGCTGTCGTGCATGCAATTGGTTTGTTACATGCACGCGATGCCCCTGGTTGATGTGACCACTCGTTGTTTGTTGCCTATACTGTTGCTCTCTATGTTGTGTGTGGACTGTTTGTATGTGGATCATGGGGGAGTGTTGGTTGTGACTGTGAGATACGCAGGTGACCTCTTGACTACATCCACTCACACCCATCATCACTACAGGTGACTAGGCTGACATGAAGCTCAAGGTGCACATGTTGCGGGCCACGCATTATTGGCGTCTCAGCCAGGTATAAGATTGGCGCGAGCCCAGTCATGTCCAGTTTTATCTGAGAGCATGTTTGCTGCTTTCAGCATGTTGTGATTAGTTTTCACTTGGCTGAACCATGAGAGAAATGCATGGGAGATGCATGCATCCACATGTGCTCGTGGTCGATGTGGTTCTCTATGTGGTTCATGTGCATGCTAGTTTTGTAGTTTAGAGCACTAGGTTGTTGATCCTACGAGGCCACACTCTCGGCCGCTCTAAATTGTGAGAAACCACGGCGGCTTTATGCCGACCAATTTGGTTTGATCTTGGGTGGCGGCCGGGCCCCACTTTGAGCCACTGGAGTTGGTGGCTCTGTTAACCGGTTGCTAAGAGCTCGATAGCCCGTGACCCAAGTTACTATTGTCTCTCGTGGTTTCACTAGGTTTTTGACCAATTCATTGTCTCTCCTGTCGCCATGGTTGCCTTGTGAACCACCTTCTCATGGTAGAGAGCTTGTGTTGGCATCTTGCCACTACCTACACAATATGTGGCTTGTCGCGCGTCACTCACTTGTGTCATGCTTTAGCAAGTGGACGGGAAGCTTGGCCCACTAGGCCAAAACTGTTGTAATTCATGGTCTCCGACCCTCAGATCACTCCATCCATCGCCACTTGGCACATTCGTCCCACACAAAAATGGACCCGCCCTCAGTGTCTACACTAGGTGTGGAACCACTGGGCTGTTGTTATCAAATGTAGCAAATGAACGTGAAACTTGGCCCACAGGGCCTAAATCGCGGCACTTGAGGGTCTCCGACCCTCAATTCATCCCATCCATCGCCCCATAGGCCAGGACCTGCTCAAGCCATGTTGCACTGTGGCGTTACATATGTGATCGATGGTAGGTGCATTTTCCTACCCATACCAGGACAGCTTGGGCGTGGTTTGCACTAGAAACTTTGACCTCTAGGATGCACCAGTTGATCATAAAACTGGTCAAATGCAATGGTTTTGTACTGTGAATGGCTATTTTGTTGCGTACGTAGTTTGTTACTCTGGTTAACTTCAGTTCGTTCACTTTATGATAAAACTATGATTCACCCCCCTCCAATGGTCGGCATGACATGGCAAATGGTGGATGGAAGAATGAGGAGGGAGGACATCAAGGATGGAGCACTCCTTACATAGACCCCATGGAGGCACATGGGGCATGTGTCACAGGAAAGGAGGAATGGGAACATTGTGTAGCACGTAGCAGGGCATTGAGTACAAAGGATCCATTATGGACCACATCTCCATCAACCCTTGAACACACTGCATGGAACTTGGAAAGGCTTATGCCAAGCATGAACCCCATCCCATTTATTGTGAATCACCCCAAAAAACAAACTCTTCATACAGTCTACATGTCAAATGTGTGCCTCTAGAAGTTTCTTGGTACCTTCGTGGAAGTTATGGCACAGTTGAAATTTCAATTTCTATTTCAGATATATGACTGTAACTTTCTGTTTAAACACACAAACGTTCTCAAAAGTATTGAAATTAAAACTTTGACACCGAATAAAACGTATGGTTCACTCTTTCACAACTCCATTTACAATTCGGTGGAGAAGACATACATTTGTACTTACTACTTGAAATGTGCTACTAGTGAAACGAATAGACACATCTACTTCTGGACATGGAACTCGGTGGAACCAAAACCCACCCAAACTCATATTCCAGGGTTTTGGGTTTTATTTTTTGGAAAAACAATTGTGTATTTTTCAGCACGTGCACCACATACACTCCCGCATACACTCCCCCAATACATTTTTGGTGTTTGGGGGGGGGGGTGGGTTCGTCGGATATTGAGAGACCCTCCTCCCCCTGAAAGGTAAAAGTGTATCAGGCTCGTGCAATGTGTAGTGTATGAGAGGGGTGTATAGAAGAGTACACAATTATATAACGCTAAGAGATGTTTTGTAGAAAGAACACTTGCGAGTACAATTGTGTATTTTGTAGCACGTGCACCACATACACTCACGGATACACTCCCCCAATACACTTTCGGTGTTTGGGAGGGGTTGTGATGGGTTCGATGGATGTCAAGCGACACCCTGCCTCCAAAAGTAAAAGCGTATCAGGCCCATGTGTTGGGCAGTGTATGAGAGGGGTGTATAAAAAAACACATATGTATCAAACTAAGAGATGTTTATAGAAATAACATTTGCGAATACACTTGTGTATTTTTCAGCACTTACACCACATACACTCCCATTGCGAGTACACTCCCCATTTACACTATCGGTGTTGGGGGAGGGGGGGTGTTGGGGGATGGGTTCGACGGCTATCGAGAGACCCTCCCCTCCCAAAATAAGTAAGTGTATCAAGCCAGTGTAGTGGGAAGTGAACGAGAGGGATGTATGGAGAAATACACAAGTGTACTACGCTAAGAGATGCTTCATAGATATAATATATGCGAATACACTTGTGTACTTTTCAGCATGTGCACCACATAAATTGCCAGATATACTCCCCCTTTCCCCTTTTGTGTTTGGGAGGGTGGGTGGGGGATGGGTTCGACGAGTATCGAGCGACCCTCCACCTCAAAAGGTAAAAGTGTATCAGACCCATGCATTGAGCAGTGCATGTAAGGGGTGCATAGAAAAAACACAAGTGTACTACGTTGAGAGATGTTTTCTAGAAATAACATTTACGAATATACTTGTTTATTTTTCAGGACGAGTACCACATACACTCCCACGTACACTCCTCCTTTACACTTTCGGTATTGGAGGGGGGGGGGTTGGGGGATGGGTTCAACAGATATCGAGAGACCCTCCCCTCCCCAAAAGGGAAAAGTGTATCAGGCCAGTGGATTGGGCAGTGTATGAGAGGGGTGTATAGAAAAATACACTAGAATATTACGCAAGGATATGTTTTGTAGAAATAAACTTTGTGAATATACTTGTATATTTTTCAGTACGTACACCGATACACTCCCAGATACACTCCAATACACTTTTGGTGTTTGGGAGGGTGGGGGTGGGGGATGGGTTTGACGAATATCGAGCGACCCTTCCCCCCACCAAAAGGCAAAAGTGTATCAGGCCCGTGTATTGGGCAGTGTATGAGAGGGGTGTATAGAGAAAAACACAAGTGTATTACGCTAAGAGCTCTTTTTTTTGTAGAAGTAACATCTGCGAATACACTTGTGTATTTTTCAGCACGTGTACCACATACACTCCCGCATACACCCCCCCAATACATATTCGGTGTTGGAGGCGGGGGGATGGTGGGGGGTGGGTTCGACGGATATCAAGAGACCTTCTCCCCCCTCCCCCCAAAATTGAAAGTGTATCAGGCTAGTGTATTGGGCAGTGCATGAGAGGGGTGAATAGAAGAAGACACAAGTGTATTTTGCAAACAGATGTTTTGTATACATAATATTTTCAAATACACTCGTGTACTTTTTAGCATGTGCACCACAGACACTACCAAATACACTTCCCCAATATAATTTTGGAGTTTGGGAGGGGGGGTGTGAGGGATGGGTGCGACAGATATCAAGCAACCTCCCCCCCCTCCCCCCCAAAAGGTAAAATTGTATCATGCCCATGTATTGGGCAGTGTATGGGAGGGGTGTATAGAAGAATACACAATTATATTCCGCTAAGAGATGTTTCGTAGACATAAAATCTGCGAGTATACTTGTGTATTTCTCAACACGTGCACCACATTCACTTCCAGATACACTCCCCCGATACACTTTCGGTGTTTGGAGGGGGGGGTGGGGGATGGGTTCGACGGATATCGAAAGACCCCCTCCCCCCACCAAAAGGTAAAAGTGTATCAGGCCAGTGTCTTTGGTACCCTACTGCTTTTTGATTTCGCCTTCTGAAATAATTTACGTCATGTATTCATGATTCACCCTCTTTTTTAATTATTATATGGTATTCATTTTGGGACAAAATTGGTTGCTTATGTTGTTATGAATTCGTCTTGTATGGCAATTAATTTCCTGAGAGAGCGGTCTCGACTCTCGTCAAGCGACGGTCCGCGTACATTGGAAACTCTGAATCCGAGAACGGAATGTACATAACGGTCGCTAGTCGCGCGTCGACTGTTGGAGTTTTGATTTCGTCGTTGGCTTTAGCCGTGTCGCAGATGTCGTGTCGTGTCGCGTCACGACACCTTCCTCATGCAGCCTATAGGAGTTGCGCCAGGCTCGACGATGCATTGCTAGATTTCGTGTCTATCCAGTCGACGAACAACATGGCGACCCTCGAGGCTTTCTTCGGCAAGGTGACTCCAGAAGAGCATCGAGAGCGTGTTGCACGTGCGTTGGCAGATCCGAAGCCTGCTGCACCACAGAGGACACAACATGGTCCTGGCAGGCCAAGGAAGCACGTCATGGTGCTTCCACCATCCGTTACACCTTCCAAGTCTACCGTGCCTACAACCACGGGCACAGGCCATAGAGATCCTCATGAGAGCGCCCATGAACGTCTCCCTCGCCGCAGGGGAAGACGCGTGATCTTTTCCGATCCCGAGTCTGACGCTGACGAAGCTGACGAGGCACCAAGCGATGACGACAAGGAAGCAGAGTCATGCAATGACGCAGCTGACGAGGCCGAACCAGCATCTGACGTGGGGGACCCCTCGAGTCAGGATGACAGCCGCGTTCCATACGATTGTCGAGACGCGGTTGAACGTGACGTGGTACAAGCGCTCATGGAAGAACTCGCAGACGACTGTGTCGCAGATGCTGCCGCCATTGTTGCTGACAACATCAACAACGCGCTCGAGCTCCCGCCTGCACCTCCTGCACCATCCTCATCATCCAGCACAGAGTCAAATGGGAAGCGCGGGAAGTACATGGATTGGTATGGGCTCGGACACGTGCCCATCATCCATGCTTCTGTCATTCGGTGCGGCAGTGTTGTCAAGGCGATACACCACCTCCGTCAACACTACCGCCTGCCGCACCAGCCATCGATTTACGAGAAGCTGGCTCCGTCCACCGTTCGTGGTTGGTACGAGACTGAGACTCAACGTCTGCGATCCATCTACGTTCCAGCGCTATCAAGCTCTCCTTCGGTGCCGATCGAAGAAGCTTCAAAGATGACATCAAGGGTGCAGGGGAGCCGCGGGCGGCGATCCTACTTCTTTGAGCATCCGGAGCTCAAAAATGAGATTACCCGCGCGCTCATCCGGATGCGTCAGGCCGGCACACCATTGTCGAGCATCACCATCCGCGAGAAGGTGCATGGCATCCTGAGAGAGCGCGGTGTCCTCCAGATCGACGGCCGTAATGTCGACGAACTGTTTTGCCGCAGCTGGTGTCGGAAGTTCGTCGCCGATGAACTCCAGTGGTCATGGCGTTGCGGTACGACAGCATTGCAGAAGCATCCAGTCGACTGGGAAGCGCGCGCCAAATCTATGTTTAAGCGCGCGGCGTTTCTCATCAGCCTCAACAAAATCAACGACTTTTTCGTCGTGAACGCGGATCATACAGGAGTCCAGCTCGTCCCAGCCCCTCGGTACACCTACGCTCCCAAGGGGTCAGCGGAGGTCAAGGTGTGTGGGAAGGAGGACAATCGCCAAGTCACGGCGCTTGTTGCTTCTTCCCTCGACGACGAGGTGCTGCCACTTCAGGTCATTTGGACCGGTAAAACCAACGCTTGTCACCCACGTGGCGAGAACTCCGACTTCACCCTCAAGAACCTCGGGTGGCACTTCACCCACACCCCAAACCACTGGGCTAGCGTGGAGACCACAAAGGAGTGGTTCTCGATGATCCTGGAGCCCTACTTCATCGCTAAGTGTAAGGAACAGCGTCTGTCGACCGATCATGCACGCCTCCTCTTCGTCCTTGACACGTGGCGCCCGCACGCCTCAGAGTCATTCAAGGCATGGGTTGCCGAGCGCTTCCCATGGGTCATCTTGGTCTACATCCCCGCCGGATGTACCTCGAAGCTGCAGCCGGCAGATGTCGGACTCGAACGTCCTTTCAAGGCCGAGGTCTCCACCGCGTACAGTTCATGGGTGGGTGAACGCCTCGCGGACAGCGACACCGTGAATTTGGGCATGCGTCACATCAAGGACGCGTCTGTCGGATGGATGATGCGCGGGTGGGGTCACTTGCGTGTGAATAGTCAGTTAGTCCGGAATGCATGGAGAGCTAGTGGATTTACCAAGGTTTACGACCCAGATTTCCAGTCCGCAGCTGCGAAGGACTACGTTAGCTTCATGTCCGAGCCTGAGATGCAGGGGTACGAGGACGAAGATGTTGTTGTCTAACCGGTGTGCTCTTTTTCTTCCAGAGTCTATGTCTCGTGTCTATTTCTCACTAAGAAGAATTGTCCCTTTCCATGATCCACACCCGTACGCACGATCTCACGACCAACGACCAAGTAAACGTCGCGACAAGTGGAGCAAAATCAGCAAACATGACCGACGTTCCAAAACAAAGTGCTAGAACACTGATCACAATGTATAGAATGACAACTAAAAAAACTGTCTCGACCTCACATGACCAATTAATAAATGGTATTCGTTTTAAGACCAAAAATTTTCTACTTGTAGCCGAAAAAATGAATTCGTCGTCCCTTAATAATTATTTTATATCGAAATAAAAAAGCAGTACGGTAGTGTATGAGAGGGGTGTATAGAAAAAAAAACACAAGTGTATTACAATAAGAGCTATTTTGTAGAAATAACATTTACATCTACACTTGTGTATTTTTCAGCACGTGCACCACATACACGCTTAGATACACTCTCTTAATACACTTTCAGTATTTGGGAGGGGGGGTGGGGGATGGGTTTGATGAATACTGAGTGACCCTCCCCCCTCCCCCCCAAAAGTAAAAGTGTATCAGGCCCGTGTAGTGGGCAGTGTATTAGAGGGGTGTATAGAAAAAAACACAAGTGTATTACGCCGAGAGATTTTTTGTAGAAATGACATCTACAAATACACCTGTGTATTTTTCAGTACGTGTACCATATACACTTCCGCATACACTCCCCCAATACACTTTCGGTGTTGGGGGGGGGGTGGTGGAGGATGGATTCGACAGATATCGAGAGACTCTCTCTCCTCCCCTCCCCCCAAAAGTAAAAGTGAATCAGGCCAATGTATTGGACAGTGTATGAGAGGGGTGTGTAGAAAGATACACAAGTGTATTACGCTAAGATATATTTTGTATACATCACATTTGTGAATACACTTGCGCATTTTTAAGCATGTGCAACAAAAAAACTGCCAGATACACTCCTCCAATACACTTTCGGTGTTTGGGAGGGGAGGGGTGAGGGATGGGTGCGACAGATATCAAGCGACCCCCCCCCCCCTCTCCCCCCCAAACGGTAAAAGTGTATCAAGCCCGTGTATTGGGCAGTGTATTGGAGGGTTGTATAGAAAAATACACAAGTTTATTACGCTACAAAATGTTTTGTAGACATTACATTTGCACATACACTTGTGTATTTATCAGCACGTGCACCACATACACTACCAGGTACACTCCCCCAATACACTTTCAGTGTTTCAGAGGGGGGTGGGGGATGGGTTTGACNAAAAAAATACACATTTGTGTTACGCTGAGCGATGTTTTGTAGAAATTACATTTGCGAATATAATTGTGTATGTTTCAGTAAGTGCACCACATACACTCCCATGTACACTCCCCTAATAAGCTTTTGGTGTTTGGGGGAGGGGGGATCTGTCAATGGGTATCGAGAGATTCCCCCCACTCAACAACTGATATCAATGACTCCCTCGTTGCCATAGTAACACAATACCTTCCCAATGTGCCCGGATTGGATTGTTAGCAAACATTGTGTAGTTAAATCATCTCCTAAATAATCTACAATAGAATAAAAGGGCTGGACATTATTTTCATTGAGTTTATCCGATTATTGCTCCATAAAAAAATCACATGAAAAGTTCTTACGTAGTGTACACTCATGTATGTTTGGACTCAAGTATGCTTGGATCTACCTAACCCTTTGGGAAATACACATGCACGCTTCTGCCATACACATGTCATAGATTGTACAAAAAGGACATGATTAACCATACCTCCCCCATCCTGTCCGGAGCTATGGCAGATTTAAATCTGGTCTGAGTCACCAAGTCTGTAGAGCCTTACGCCAAACTCCTTGCCATGCGGACTTCGCACCGAGTCTATGTGCATAAGGCCGTTGGTCAATGTCCGACCTCTTTTTTGCAGGTTCAGGCGACTTCCATCTCCCTACCCATTGCAGTTCAACCATCAAACCATGGTTCCAAATAAGTGTCGCATCAAATTACCGAATGGACGTAATCAGGGGACACCAATGGACACAAAAAATGGCATCCCATGGACTAAGACTGGTTGGGCTATATGCTGGGATGAATTTGAGGCATGTGGAGGCATGCAAACCAACCCCATGCCACCAACACTCACTCCTTGTCAGGCGAGGGAGGTATGGGCTAGGATAAAGGATCTTCGGGAATCTTGGATGGTAACGGAGGACACCCCCAAATGGGTGAACGGCCCATGCGGACCCGAGACCATATGCTGGATAGTTTGATTTTGCATGCCCACTTGTTGTCCACCTAACGATTATGGGTTGTGTGAGCCATGGAGTTGAAACATTACCACACTACTGGTTATGTTAGACAGTTGAAGATGATATTCATTTTCAGTAGTTTATCATGTTATGAACTTTGTGCAACCCTAATCTTTTCATGAAAAACTTTCCATGAATTTTCAACTTTTCTGACTACCCCCTGCCGGTACCTATGTTGTGTGCTTTTATGCTATGAAGCCATGTCGCTTTGGTGATGCCTTGGTGACCGACCACCTGATGTAATAGTTACATGAATGTGCTCCTATAGTTGGACAATTATACATGGAAAATATATAGTTCCCCAATCCTTTGTAGCCATCAATGGTACATGTGTTACCCACTATTCACTATGTACCATTTCAATGTTGAAGTGTGAATATTCAAAGTACATACATTACAAATTGTACCATATTCGTTCTTTAGGGAGGTTCATTATGCAATAAGAAACAAACATCACTACATACTGACTTGTGTTTAGAACACATCACTATAGAGGATGGATATGGATTAATTATAATTGTACAAAAGTATCTCAATATTGACATCTAAGCTTCATTATGCAATGAGAAACGAGATTCATGTGGTGTAATATGTAGTAAGTACGAATCTGTACTGAAAAATAGAAAAGGCATAGAAATATTGCAATACATTGGAAAGAAGACTGGAGTCAAGTACCCTTGGCTGGTCCACACCTGTCCATACATGTGTAGGCCGTGCATGTATGAAATGAACTCACAAGAACCTTAGTCCCAAGAGCTAGAGAACTCAGTAACCGACCAATGGAAACATACAAAGACCACAACATGGATTGGCCACGGGTGATCTGACAAATGTCTTCCAAGTATCTCCCACAGAGTCTGGCCACTCACAGTATATACTATTTAATATTGGACGGCTTCATAGAATGGACCACGTGTTGTGTGACTCATAGCCTGCACACTAACGTGTTTCTCATACTCCCTCCTCTCAGGAAACCATAGAATATGTTGCTTGGTAAACCTTAACATAGTACAAACCAAATGGACCCTATGAAAAAGAATAACATGGATGATAAATGCGGCACAAACACAAAGATATGCAATACAAGCACCAACATGAAGGTATGTATGTGGCCTGATTACCATGGTACACATCCATCCCCCATTCAACCACGAGACAACCCTTAGGCACCACTCTCTATTTCTCTCCTGTTTTGACAAGTCTAATGAGGAATTCCACTCCTTGTTTTCCTTAGAGGAGGACTCCCATTCCTCCTCCTCCAACTCAGTATGTGTAATCCGCCTCCTCCTTTGAGGACGCACTCCATGATGAATCAGAGGTGTGATCGACATCCTCTGGGTTATCTGCACATGATGTCATGGTTTTCACACCCTCTACACCACCATCTGCCGTACTCACATCCTCTCCAACACCACCACGTACACCATCCGCAACACGGCTTGTAAATCGTGCTCATGTATCACATGTAGATCCTATAGCTGCTCTACTTGAATCACCTCCACCAGCCTTGCTTGAAACATTGCTCCCAGCAGCGTTTACACCATCACCGGCATGGCCGCTTGTATAGATTTGCGGGTTCACACCTACGCTGAGCATGAGTGCTACCGCGTACTGGCACGGATACGAGCACTCCTTCCACTAGCCACACATGCAGGTTTCGGTGTTTACATCCACCTCCCGTCATGCCAGGCTCTACAGGCCTGTCACCGTGCCCACGACCCTGCCATGGCTTAGTACACTGTACTCCTTTGTGCGTTTTGTATAGTGGTGCAACGTGTCACTCCATGAGTCATGTTGTACTACCGTGTAGCGGGACTCATGGTTGTGCACTTCACGCATGGATTGAGCAAAGAGATTATTTTAAAACAGATATCTTTTTGCAAAGCGATGAAATCTATAGAGGTGGCGGATTTCCATCAATTGAGCATGTAGCAATTCCATGGCGTTTGAAGTTATGTATCTTCCACGCTACACTGGACTCTTCATGCGTAACAAATACTTCATGGGCGGCCTCGGGCTCCCCATAACCCCAAAGAGGTAGTTCTGGCATTCGCTTGAGCCTGTCCAGAGCCCGGTCAAACTTGTGTAGGGTGAAAGCAGGAGCCAGCTTTCATGTTATGTGTGGGGCTATTGTACCAGTCTCCGTCTTGACATTTCCCCATAATTGTTGTCCACAGGACATGTGAAATGTGTCGAGAAGCTCATGCTTCACAACAACAATGAGTCCAACATCCCTGTCGATTATTACCGCCGTCCCCTCTTGTTGTGTTGTAGGGTAGGTACGCCACGTACTACCAGGATTAAAGCCAATTCTCCTTGTCATCCTGGGGTCAAAGTGCCCATGCCATGGACACGGCCTGGTTGTTTGCGTCCAAGTACTACGTTAGAAGTAACACGTTCTTGAAGCAACTTTTCAAGAAAATTCCATCCAAAAACATCTGACGGCGCACGTATGACCATCCATTTTGACTTTTATCAAGTGCCAAAAACGCGTGACGAAACAGTCGTTCGCGATCTTGCTTGACGTATACCACAGTGTTGAAATCAATCTTCTTCAACTGTATACAGCTTGCAAAAGCATCACATAAGGACTCATACACGATATTTCAAAATGAAGGGAAGAAAAAAAAGTACATGTTATGGTGAATATGAATACATCATTGATGTAGGCAGTGAAGGGAACCCACTAGTAGCTCTTCTCTTCCATGAGCTTGACAAAAACCTTCTTTGCAACGTGATGCATGGCATGCTAGGCAGGATGCTCTCCAATATGCGCTTCAACAATTTGCCTCAAAGCCTTGGACGAAGTGCAAAAATCCTTTATCACGGTGGGCTTAATATGCTGTAGCACCCATATAGCCTTTCTGCATGATTCACCCTTGATTCTAGTGCAATTGCACTTGTTTCATTCCTTGAATTAGAATGTCAGTGATATTGCCTGTCATTTTTTTCCAATGCACCTTTAACTACAAGGCACATCCTACATGTCTCCACTAGGCACACCTCATCTTGTCATGTGTCGGCTTGCTGTAACAGAAGCTTACACCCATGTTTGTTGAAACAACATAGTCCCGCACTACCTCCTTGCAGGAGTCCATGTTTCTAATAGCGTTACCGTCAATGAAGTTGATGGACCTATTCTTCTAGGGATCCTTCTTGGGCCTAGTGCCCTTTCACAACTCAAAGGTGTTTCGGAAGTCCAACGATGGAGGGATCCAATTGTCATCGCATGATCCTAGAAAGATGAACCACAGTGCACGTTAGCAAGTAAGAACAAGAGGCTCAAGAAGATATAGCACCATACAAGATGATGGTCAAAGAGCATGCTTGCACTGAACAGTAGGTCCAACCCAGTCACCACAGATGTCCTAGCATTTTCCAACGTAGATATGCACTTGCAATAGGAGGGAAGTATGGCCCAATCCTATTTTCCCCTTAAAAATTCATGGGACAATGATTCTCATGCTCAAGAGAGCGTGGTGTAAGGCACTCTTGGATCTGGAGATGAACGGATCGGTGTAATCCTAGGAGACCCATTCCTGGAGTTCCTCCTTTGAGTCAGAGTAGTGGACTGTCACTTTTTGCGGAACATACAAGCGGAAGAGAGGAGAATCCATTCAACTCCCATTGGGTATGGAATGCAGAAACATGCACCATAGTATCCACCATATCCACATTCATCTTGAGACACTTACCCAAGTTGAGAACAAGAAGGGGCATCATGGTCTGCAGAGACAAAGTGAGGAGAGGGTGGATCAAAATTGTGTCCACATGTTTTCCATGAGGTGCGAATGATAGGAGCACAAGATTGAACATACACGATGGAGCGGGTCAGTGAGACCATGATGGAATGATAACCAAGCAGTGGCATGCGAGATGGTCCATAGTGAAAGGTTGCCTCATCGGATGGTTAAGGCCGCATGCGCTGGAAACATGAAGAGAATGGAACATGGTCAGTCGCATCCAAATATCAGGCTGGCCGACCATTGTAGAATGCATGCCACTGAGATGCTGGATGAGACACCTGACACCCAACATCTGCAAGCTGGAGATGCCTGGCAGGCATGAGGAGCAACCTACCATTGGCCTCATTTTGGTGCATACCCCTTTTGTTGAGATAAAATGTGACACCTCGACCATGCACCTGCATGGTTTGGATTGTGAATGCGCTTTCAACCGGATGCCATCATTTTACAAGTATGCTAATGGACATTGATGACAAAAGGAACTGCCTACTTTATGAACCAGAGCATATGGCCTCTAATTCTGACATTCATGTTCGACATGATAAGTTTTGGTCTTTGATACGTGAACATTGGAGAAGATATTGCACTTGTTTTGTTCAATTTGTCATCACATGTCATAAAAACAATAGGAAAAGGAAAACACTGATAATGTGACACAATCCACAAACATAGTAACTATTTCATCCATCTTCCAAAATATATGGCTATAATACCAGGTTCTATTCAAGATTCAAGTGGACACCGATGCCTCGGCTTGTCAGTACTCAAGTTTTGTGGACAAGGTGATAAGTCATTGAAACCAATGGATAATGAGTATTATCAACGAGGAAAGTGGGTAGTCAGACAGGCAGGCACTAAAAATGGATATAAGGGAATTTTATTGTATGTTTAATCACTGTTTTTTACTTGTATAACACAAAAAATTAAAAAGAGTAATGCTAGCAATGTTTTACATCACACCATTTTTATCAAGCATCAATACTGTAGCGTGGCAGTGCCACGCCAACAAGTCAAAGGAGCCATGTGGCTCGTGCAGGATCACCTGGGACTGTGGGCGGTGAAACGGGATGGCTTGAGGGTCAAAGACCCTCAAGCACCACGGTTTTTGTCTAGTTGGCCAAGGATTTTGTCCTTGGATCCATTACATTGGTATCAGAGCTCAAAGGCTCCTATCCCATGTCGGGATTACCGAAGGTGCCAAGGCGGCTCTCACTCCCAGTGGGGGGGAGTGTAGCGTGGCAGTGCCACACTGACCGGTCGAAGGAGCCACGTGGCACGAGCGAGGTCACCTGGGACTGTGGGTAGTGAAATGGGATGGCTTGAGGGTCGGAGACCCTCAAGCACCGCGGTTTTGGCTTAGTTTGTCAAGGATTCAGTCTTCTCCGTTAGAAATACGATTGTGGTTCATGTAGTATTCTTTTATTAACAGGAAATATTTGCTATTTTCCATTGTTATATTAAATCACTATTTCATGGTGTATGTATTCACATCCAAGCAAAAGTTTACAGGTTCTGAACTAGTCATGTAGTAGCAAAAAATTGCCAGTACTATCACTCGATCATGTTTGTGTTGTACAAGAAAGAAGTAGCCTAGTACCCTACTGCCTTTTGATTTCGATATTGAATAGTTGTTAAGGGACGACGAATTCATTTATTCGACTACAAGTAGAAATTTGTTGGGCTTAAAACGAATACCATTAAATAATTGGTCATGTGAGGTCGAGACAGTTTTTTTAGTGGTCATTCTATACATTGTGATCGGTGTTCTGGCACTTTGTTTTGGGGTTTCAGTCATGTTTGGTGACTTCGCTCTGCTTATCGCGACGGTTACTTGGTCGTTGGTTGTGACATCGTGCGCACGGGTGTGGATCATGTAAAGAGACAATTCTTTTTAGTGAGAAATAGACACGAGACATAGACATTGGCAGAAAAAGAGCACACAGGTCACACAACAATGTCTTCGTCCTCGTACCCCTGCATCTCAGGCTCGGACATGAAGCTAACGTAGTCCTTCGCAGCTG
>SZWC01025797.1:10246-28319 GCA_023375785.1 Penium margaritaceum
TGTATATGTATATGTATATGTATATGTATATGTATATGTATATGTATATGTATATGTATCAGTATATGTTTATGTATATATAGTTGTTTACATTTTCTTCTAAAAATACCTATGAAAAAATAGTAAATGTATTCATATCAGTTATTAAGGTGTCAAAGGATATTGCTACAAATTGTCCGGTTTTGATGCTTTTTTTGTTGAAAATATGTCCCTCAACCATAAACTTCATGAATTTTAAGTTACAGTTTAATCAACAGAGAGTCCATTATTGAATAAATGTTCATTTAAATGTCATTTCAAATCATATTTTTAACTAGAATTCGTAATGGAAAATTTTGTATGTTTTTTTCAATAATGTTGATTTTAAGTACATAACTGAATTGATTTGATATTTAGCCGATATGAAAGGTAGTGATATAGAATGCTTGATTTTCGAGTGCAATTCGCGTATATTCGGACCATTTACTTCAAATTCTCCTCTTTTCTGTTGACTTATTGGTTCTGTGCTAGTTGGCGGACTGTATAACGTGCGACCTCCTCCTGTTCCCCTCCCTCGCCGTTCTTCCTCCCTCCTGGTGCCAAATCGTTCAATGTCTCGTGTCTGTTTCTCTGTTTGCGTCGTTCAGTACATTTTCTCTCACAAAGACATGAATGGGGTTCGCTATTCCTTAGTCGCTGACTCTGGTATCGCGTCTTGAACACCCGAATAAAGTAACCCCATCCATGTTGCGATCATTAAACCATCCCGTTGACTTCTTGTTGTGGTTAGCCAACCCCATGTATGTCTTCCCTGACAGGAAATAGCACTGATGATAATGTTTTGAACCCGAAGTAGGGCGTCGGAATGTACACAAGTTGCGGACGTCTGTTTAGGAGAACGACTGGAATTCGACCATGAGTGTAAATCGAAACATCAAGTCAGAGCGAGGCTTCATCGATACTCGATTCGAAGACTTCGATACGCGGGACTAGAGCTACACGATTTCGATTAATCGACTCTACGAAATTTCACAAGTAAAACTTGTTGGTGAAACCGACCATACGACAAGAGGGAGGTATTCAGAGAATAATACTTCGGTGAAGAGAGTTCAAGATGCCACGATAAGGCGCCACATAAGCATGACCGACAACATAAGCAGAAAAAATATCTCCTTATCACGCCCTACCACCGTTCGACGAGAAGCAGCAGGAGAAATTTCGGTTCAGCGCGCAAGGCGGTCATTGACAAGGCGTAGGACGAGTCGTAGGTTTTCTGTCCTGTGACAGTTCATCGCCGGGTGAGAAAAATTAAAAATCTGTACACTTCTGAAAACACTTAACAGAAATCTCAATCCCAATAAACTGGCGTAAGACAAATTCCCCAACCAAAAACAACCAGCAGGCAAAGGACGAAACAATGTAGGAACAGACCCATTTTAAGGTAGTATGCACGCATAACACCTCATGAATACATCAATTCAGCCGCCAATGTTAAAAAAACATTGTCTCTCACCAAAGAGATCAAGCCTCCTCCTAGCTCTAAGATGCTTACCCCTAAGTAACACAACATAGAATTGCAACAAGTAGCATTCCTGAATCCATACCAAACACAATGTAAAATACAACATTGTGAGAAAAACTACTAGATGCAACACATCGTGGTGACCAGTAACGTTGTAGAAGATAGCATGTATAATGGCTCCAACGAAGCCTTCTCGCCTCTTTTGTTGCACCCTTTCATACAACTTCAACCATGTCTCTCATGAGAAAAAATTCAACTTCTGTGCTATAGATTTTTGGTTCTACGGTAGAAAAAATCATGTAGAAAAGTCGTTACTATAATAAGTCACCAATTTGTACTTGAGTCACGTTAGTCATGGGTATGATTCTTTGGAGCCTAGGTTGTAGTCAAGAACTATGTGTGTCCATCATTGCACCTTACGAACAACATCATGGACTTTGGGCACAGTTTGACATTTTAAATGAATGTTATACCTGAATGGATCTTTCTTAATTTTTCGATTTTAAATGATTTGATTATTTTCAAGTGTTCCATTCATAGTTCATATCATATTCTATGTGGAGCCATACGATCGTCGCTCATGTTTTTTCATGGTGCTTTAACATTATGTTATGAAAATTTATTTGAATGTTGTTGGATGGTTTTTGTAACGAAATTTTTATTGAAGGCTTATTTATGCCAAAATTCAACTTCAAGTGTCCAGATCGAAAAACGATCATGTAATACATTTATTTTCGTTTTTGTTTGTGGTTTTGGGTTGTACATTTGATGTATCTGCCAAGTTAGTTTACATAAGTTGTTCCACCCAGTTATTCCATGGATTTTTTTTTCATTGCAGTGGGTTTAAGGTTCTCTGTTTATCCTTATTTGTTCACTTCGTTTGAGTAAATTCGTTCAAGGTACATTTGAGGAGATGTATATGTACTTGTTATTTGAGTTGATTTTCGAAAAGATACGATATTTCGCACGAATTTCATCATTTAGAAGATGCGCAAGTCGCTTATTGATTGCATCTTCGTACGAAAGAGCTTAGGTTCCCTCGCTTCGTTGACGTCGGTCGTAGCTGCCACAATTGCATGCGCAGCGTCGCTTGAATTTGAAGACATCCCAAACAAGCACGCACGGTCCCATGCACGCGATGTGGATGACTCAACCGACTGGGACATGTGTCATACGATGCGCTGCGAACGCCCCAAGGGCCGCATGTACCGCGAACTGGACACGAAAACTTGAAGACGGGTCCCTGATGCATAAGACTGAGTTCGCACGCCGTCTGATTCAGAGCGGAATTGTAGTAATTGTTTCCCCAAGTGCCGCAGCCTGCGCCGCCGCCGCCTCGTTGTCGCGACGACAGAAATTATATATCCACAACCTGCGGCGAACCACAAGCTGAAGGGTGTGTTGCTATTACTGGCAGCCCTAGTTGCCGTGTCGCTGTTCAGTCACACGTTCACAAACTGTGCGCAACACCAGTCCGCAGCGATGTCTGCCCTCCCGTTGCTGTTTCTCTGCGGGCTGTTAGCGTTCTTCGTCCTCGGGTAAGCTCCTTTGTTGGTTGCGCTTTTGACGACTTCGCTGTGAACAGTCATGCGAGATGCCGTGTTCAAGCGGTCACGTCGCTCTCGTTAGCGGTCGCGTTGTCGTACGGGCAGCTCTTTGCTTGCAAGCGATGCAGGCAGAGACCATCGGCACCTGCCAACACTCCCCAGAGAGGATCACCTTTCCCTGCACTTCGCCGTCGCCGTTGCCGTTGTTTTGTGAGACTGGGGCTGCCCAAGTCTGATGGAGGCCCCTATGGTGCCGCCGGGATGCGTGGATTGGTCGACCCGTGGAAGCTGTACCGAGTCGCCAGTGCTTGCCGAATATCGTCTCGTATCGCACTGGATTGCATGCAGGCTCGTCATTTTCCACTGTAGAGAAGCCGCCTACGTCATCCTCTTGCCCAGTTTGACAGCTGTGCGTCGTCCGTGCAATGCTGTGCCGTGCTGTGCTGTGTGCGCGCGTGCAGGAATGCTACGCTATGGTACTCGGGTGCCGAGAAGCCAGAAGAGTTGACTAAATCCCTCCAGGGAAGGCATCTCCTCCTGTTGCAGAGTCCCCCCCCGAAGGTGCCCGCGAGCCCTCCCACAAACCAAGTCCTTCCAAAGCCGCCCCCTCCTCGAAAGCCCTCCCCTCCTCGAAAGCCCCCTCCTCCTCGAAAGCCCCCCCCTCCTCGAAAGCCCCCNTCTACTTCAAGCAGTCGTGTGTCGACTTCTGCGCTGCCTACGAGAACGCCACGTGCAGCTACGGCTCCTCCTGCACTTCCGAAAGCTGTACCTGCCGGGGAGGGGTATGCTCAAACTATTGCGTCGTCGGAAAAGTCTGCTCCTTCTGCTCCACTGGCGACTGCCTATGCACTGCGATCGGCGTCTGCCTCGACTACGATTGCATCAATCACATGGACGGCGTTCCCTGCAGCTCCTGCAGCAGCTGGCTGGGCTGCCAGTGCAAGAGTGGCAGCTGCCTCGCCAGCTCCTGCGACAACCTTGCGGATGGCACTACCTGCAGCTCCTGCAGTAGCTGGCAAGGCTGCCAGTGCCACAACGGCGTGTGCATTGATCGGGACTCGTGCGCCATGCAGCTGGACGGCAGTACTTGCAACGACTGCGGCGGCTCAATTTACTGCTATTGCTGGGGCGGTGTGTGCTCCCCAATTCCGTCGTAAGAGTAATGGTAGCCTGAATCATTGCTCTCCGCACACCGGCGAACTAGACTGTCCTTCAACGTATCAAAATCGAAACTTATGTCCGCAAACTCATCCTATCATCTGACCTCTGACCGTGGAAACATCATCTCCATCATGTATTCAGTAGGCGGCTGGGCTCGACCCCTCGGGGTACAACCGCGCAAGTTATAGGTTGCCCTCCTATGCCAGACTTTTGACGAATGCTATGAATCATCGTTCAAAACTACCTCCAACCACAAAATGGTAGCATGCCACGAGTTTTGAAGCAATACACCAAAAAGAAGTTGGATTCATACTCTAGTTTCTACCCATGGATCATCCCTAAACCATGGGGATAGAGATTGAATAGTGACCCCTAATCTTGCACATACTCTACTCCCCATTCAACACGTAAATTCGAAAGAAGACCCCCCCCACCCCAATCTCTTCCTCTCTTAGTGTTTTATGTTTGCGGAGGCACCTATCGTGGCTCATGGCCCGGTAGATTTCCCTCTCACGAATGGAGTTTCAAGACCCCCTCGAGGGTTTTGTTTCATGTTATGGAGAGTGAAACGTGGATAATTCATGGTGTTGTAAAAGGATCATGCCATTAGTCGCCGGCTAAACTCCCGATCGCTCCCATTTTTAGCCGACCATGTCTCAGACGCACCCATTCTGAGAAAAATGGCTACGTCGCCCCCATTCGAAAAGCTTATGGCTAGGTCGCCCCTAGTTTTTTTACTACTTTCCTAGGTTGGCCCCATTTTCTCAGAAATGGCCACCTCGTACCCATTCTTTTAATGAATTGTTGTGGGTTTGGGTTTACTGTTGTCGACGTCGGCGGAGCCTCGTGTGAACGTCATCAACCTACGTCCATGCTTTCGCTCCAAGAACGTAATCGAACCCTACGAACGTCGCTCAACTGCATGGTGGTAGGAGATTTAAGTGTTAATGTTTGCATGTCGAGTTTGTTGTTGCAAACTCTATGGTTCTGCTTCTTCAATTCAACAGTGAATGACGCGGCATTGGTGATATCATCCGCCGAAGCGGACTAGTCCACTCCAACAATCCACGTCAAAAGTAGACAATGGCCCAATGAGACAACGTTGCCCAACCCAGGGCGATATGGGACCGTGTTTCGCATGACTAAGTTCAGCTCGTTTTGACGTGGACACGGGGCGGTGCAGTATGCTCGTCTAACATTGCTGTCATACGTTCCAAACCATTGGTCAAGTTGGTACACAGGGTTTCCGTGACAAACTTGATGTGATTTGTGACGTTCTTGTCGACCTGTACAGTTTACTATGACCACTCGGCCGTGTCCATACTCATGCAGATCCATGATGCGGACCTTGGTGGTACTAGTGCATCATCTAGTGGCGGACTACCAGCTTGGAGCTGACCGACGATTGTTCTAGAGCTCTTGACGCTGCCCGGGACCCCCTGCGATTTTTCTGCAGCATGTAGGAGTTTATTCGTGGATTGGTCGTGGGCCCGATTTGCATGTTCTTCCATTGTGTGTCCACCGTTTGATGTTGGATGCATGCATATGACCATTCGTAGCGTCTGGCTTGTGAGCTTGCACGTCTAAGTTTAGACCGCATAGAGTTCTGACATGTCTGCACAGAGTTACGTCCAAAACAGTGGTTGTGGGCCGATTTTAGGACAGATGTTGCACAACCGCATGCGACACCCGCCGTGCGCCGCAGCAGGTACTTACGCCATGGACCTGTCATTTGTCATTTCTCTCTGCAAATGCTATTGAAGCATTCTCACACTTTGCCTCCTAGCCAGACCCTTGCCGTTGTGTGCACGACGTGTGTCTGACGTCACCGTTTGACCAGGCACTGACGCCTAGTTGGCGGCTGTGTCGCTAGGAAGCTTCCACGCATCTTCTCATGGTATTAGAGCGGTGAGACACTTCTCGCCAAGCTTCGCAACAGAGACGTAGCAGAGCAGTAGCACTGAGCATCACCGTTGTTGCCGCTCCACGTGGATCTGCCGACGACATCGGACTCTCGGCGACGTCACCCACGTGAGAGTGCATTAGCAAGAGCTACCAACAGCAGCCTGTGACACCTGCATCACGCTGCAGCTACTAGCAGCTCTTAGCATTAGCACTAGCAGCGCCCGCAAGAGGCCACAGCCGCGGCAGTCGGCGGCTTGCAGCAATAGCATCAGCCCACGGTAGTAGCAGCGCGTAGCAGCAACAGCACGCAGCAGGAGCAGCTCTGCGCAGCGGCGGCGACGACGGCGGGAAGCAGCAGCATGCAGCAGTAACAACATTGAGTAGTAGTAGGAGCAGCATACAATAGCAGCAGCAGCAGCATACAGAAACAGCAGTAGTAGTAGCAGTGATGCAAAGCAATAGCGCGACAGCAGCGCGCGGCGGCAGCAGTGCGTAGCAACCACGACGCGCAGCGGCTGTAGTAGCAACGCGCAATTATGCTACAGCACAACAGTAGTTCGTAGCTGTTGCCACAGATGCACAAGGTGCCGTAGGAGCACATGCTGCTACTGGTGCTAATACAGCAGTAGTAGCAGCTGAGCGAAAGCTACTGCCAAGCTTCTGCCCAGCTTTTGCGCGGCTGCTGCGGAGCAGCTGCCCCTTGCGCAGCGGGGCAACAACCACAAGGGTTGTCAATAAAAAGGGGGGGGGAAGGAGGAGAGCTGACGTCAACATTTTTCTTGCTGATGTCATGAGGTCATGGTGACGTCAGCAACCACCTACTGACGTCAGTGCTGTTACTCAGTTTAATTTTTGATCGGAGAGTTGAAAGTTGCCAACATTTCAAATGCTCAAGAAACGCTAACGTTTCGGCAATCCAACCAAGTTGAGCTCTCGACCCGTAATGAGCGCTAATATGGCTCCATCCGGTGATAAGGGAAAGAGGATACTAGACCCTTCTTCTTCCTCCTTAGGGGTCATGAGCCCATGCTTGCAGGCTATTCAGGATGTGCGAAGTAAGTACAACGAGATGCGTCGCTTATAGCGGGAGCAGACTGATGCCATCCGTACACTCATCAAGCTTCTTTAAGGTCAGTCTACGGTCCCACGGCAGACCTCTGAGGGAGCTGCCGATGTCGCACCCTCTACACAGATGGTGTAGAGGGTGCAAACCACTAGCACCAGAGAGAGGACCTGGATGCGACTCGCCACCTCTTGATCCTTGGGTTGAGGATCTAGATATGCCACGCATCGAGGGCGACTCCCCGGAGCGTGAGATTTGTGTGCTTGAGGATCGTCTCTGCCAACTCCAAACGAGCTCTCGACCCCCACACACATCTTGTTCTCCTGAGATTCGATCGTCGCCTGACCTCCACCCCAGCGACTTCCCTCTTCCCGGTGTCATCCCAATCCCTTGTCCTTCTCATCTTGTGGTTTCTCTCCCTACGGAGCGGCAACCTAACGACTTCGAGACACCGCTCCCACAGTGTGCCAGGGAGGACGGTTTTGACTGCTAGGAGATCCTTTTCCAGGTTTGGGCCACTTCAGAGGGAGTGTGGCCCAACTACCACAATCCGTATCAGACTACAGAGCGAGCACAAGTGGTGGCAGCGGCTACGGTAGTACGCGGACTTCTTTACGCCATGCAGCACAAGACGGTCGACGACTTCCGCTCGTTCCTTGGTGAGGCCGGCACAGGCACCGGCGCTGATCCATGCAAGGGCTGGGACCTGGCATTTTCCCTACTTGCTACAAAGACGCACGCCACCCACGCCACAGACATTCCTGCCTTTCACTCCCTTTTTCAGGGGCCTGTCAAGCCTACAACCGACTACTAGCGACATGCCATGCGCATCTACACGCGCATTGGGACCTAATGAGGTGCAAAACTATGGGCGCTCTGCACGATCATGCTTGGAGTTTGCCTTGAGCACACACTCATGTTCACAAGGTATAGCAACGCCGTGCTTGAGCCTTTTTTGGCCTCACTACAGCTTCTTTCCTGGGCGCATCAGCTCTTCCACTTCCTCCATGTGACTTCTGCCTGTGAGACAACTGTGGCTCATCAGGAGCCTCCCCGTGTGCAGTAATTGTTGCTTAATCACTAGAGTTCCTCTTGTAGTCTCCTACTCCATCCTGTGCCACGTCCTCCTCTTCCCCTTCCCCCCCAATTACACCGACCTAGACATAGGGTGTCGCGACAGCAACAGAGGGGAAGAAGGGGAGACGGAGGCGTGGCTCGGGCCTGCAACAGTCACAATAGCAGCCGCCATTGGGCAGTAGCGATGGACGCTTTGTTCATTGCTACAACCATGGAGGCGACCATTGCTACACCAAGTGCCAGCAGCCGCTGGAGTGGGCGCGGATTACTCGCGGGCTCAAGGCTGGGCACAAACTACGGATTACATCGAGCAGCACATCCTTCAGGCGCACGACGACCACGACTGCAGCAGTTCTCTCTTCACCACTGGCGAGCAACGGCAACGGAGGCCTACATGACCGCACAATTGCTGAGCTCTGACATCTTCTGACGCTTTGCTTATAGGGAGGTGCAAGTGTGTTGTCATAGTTGGGTAGTTCACATACTGTCTGTCTGTCTATTCTTGTATGACTCGTGTGGGGGGGCAGTGTCGGCATGTGATTACGATGATCCTGACATTACAGATTGGATTCATGACTCTCACCTTTGTGCCCTTTATCGTTCCTTGCCACCTGCTGCCCAACGTCCGTCTGAGGACGAGTGTTCTATTGCCAGTTTTATAGTGACGTCCTCCAATCGTGATTCCGGTGGCACTTGGATCATCGATTCTGGTGCCACTCATCAGATGACTTGCCGTCGTAGTGACTTTGTTATTCTTGGCCTTGTTACATCTGTTCGTTGTGTTTGCACACGCTCTGGTCAATCCTTGGCAGTCTGGGGTGTTAGGGTCGTGTATTTTGATGGTCCGTCTGGCCCCTTGTATCTTTCCAAGGTTCTGTTTGTGCCTGACCTTCAGCTCAGCTTGCTTTCTGTACGTGCTTGCACACTAATGCGACTCTCTATGGAGCACACTGTAGACTTTGCGACTCTCACTGTTATTGACACTTGTAGCGGTGTTCTACGTGCCTCTATTGTGGATGACCTATACTGTGTCTCGTTGACTTGTGCTCCTTGCTCTCGCTCCCCTTGAGCGTGTTTTTTTGTCAGTGGTGTTCTGTCTCCTGAGCACCAGTGATTGCTTCATCGCAGTGTGTTTCATGTAGGCTACAACACTGTATCAAAGCTTATTTCGACACAACCTGTCCTTAGTCTTGAGGCGGTTTCTTTCGAGAAGACGTCCAAGACCAACTTTCTCTTCTGCGCTCATGGTAAGATGCATCGTTGCACCTACGATGACTCCCGTTCTCATGCACTTCACCCTCTCAAGTTAGTCCATTCGGACCTTCTTTGTTCTCTTCCTATCGAGTCTCTGTCTGATCGGGGTTGATACAACCTGACCCTGATTGATGACTTCACCCGGATGCGGTGGGTCTATAGCCTGTGCTTGAAGAGTGACGCCGCTCTCCCCATTTGCCTCTAGCTAGTGATGGCTAAGGGTCAGTCCCGCCACACGTTGCATACCTTCCGCTCGGATCGCGGCAGCGAGTTTCTTGGTGAGATAAATAGCTTCTTCTCCGACCACGGGATTTTTCACAAGGTCTTCGCTCCTGCTACTCTAGCAAAATGTTGTTTCTTAGCGCTAGAACTGCACCATAGAGGATGCCGTTTACGCTATGCGGTCTGAGTGCGGTCTCCTAGAGTCCCTTGTTTTTGAAAGCTTTGCCTACATGACTTGGGTTTGGAACCGCCTCTCGCACGGTCCCCTTCTGGACCACGTCACACCGTATGAGCTCTGTTTGGCCAACGTGCTGACCTCCGCCTCGCTTGCGTCTAGGGATCCTTGGCTTCTGTGTGGTACACGGAGGACCAGCAGTGGTCCAAGGTCTCACCGCGTAGACGCTTGTGTGCATTTGTAGACATCTCTTGACGCTTTTGGGATCCTGCTTGGTGTCGCATTGTTGAGTCACGCAACACGCTCTTCTTTGAGTTCCTCACCTACCATGATCTGACATCGATCACGTCACTGTCCGTCACGCATGTTCCTACGTGTGAGGTTTCTCGATGGATGGGGGATTTTATGCTTGCGAGCACCTCTTGCCTTGCTGATGTGTCCATTTGAGCTCCCTCCACTTCGCGGTCTCCGGCTCTTGATAACCCAGCAATCATTGCTGTCGGCCTAGAGACCTCTCCAGTACCGCCGGCCTCAACCCTTGTTCCCTCGCACCCCACAGGTACCCATGATCCTTAAACTGTGTGTACTCTTATGACCATACCTGTGTCCGCCGGTAATCCTGCCTCTGTACGTGTTTCTGCCTCACCTGCTCCTACTGTCACACCTAGTCCCGTGTCTCCCACAGACGCATCTCCTCGCACGGCATCACCAACTCCTTTGCCTCAACCCTTACCAGCTGTGGTCGTGCTTGTCCTTGAGCTTGAGGTGCACCCTTCGAGCCTTAGTTACTCCCGTGAGTCTAACGGTCATCTTCAACCATTGGACTCTGGAGCTTAGTGAGTTTTAGGTCCCGCACCCAAGCTCCACACTCGTAGCATCGCGAGTGGTGATTCCGGCAGAAAGACCATAGGCCTGAGTGTCCACATTGAGCACACAGAGGTACAACCAGCGTGCCCCAGAGGGCACCACCTCGTCACTCGTGAGTTTCATATCACTTGTGATAGAGCAGCTGATCTTGTGGTCGTCAGACCTGGCTCCGAGGCGTGTGCTCTCGCCATACAGAGCTCAACCTCTGTGGCGCCGTACCCGGACACTCTGATGGAAGCTCTCTCATCAGAGGATTCTGACGCTTGGTGTGCTGCATGCGATGATGAGCTTTGTGCCATGCAACAGCATGGAGTTTTTGAGCTAGTAGACCTTCCACCTAGGAGGAAGGCTATTCAGGTCAAGTGGGTCTTTCGCAAGAAAGTGAAGCAGGATGGCTCACTGGAACACCACAATGCTCGCTTGGTCGTCAAGGGGTACTATCAGATGAAGGGCATCAATTACACTAACACCTTGGCCCTTGTTGGCTGCATGACCTTAGCTTGAACTCTGTTTGGTGTAGTGGCTCAAAACAACTAGGAACTGCACCAGATGGATGTGAATAATGTGTTCCTCCATGGATCTATGGATGAGGAGATTTATGTGGCTCAGTCACCTGGCTTTGAGGATGGTGACAAGGGCTGGCGCTTGTGCAAGTCCTTGTGCGGCCTCAAGCAGTCTCCTCGGTGTTTGAACCAAGAGATCACTGGCACTTTGACTCGTGCGGGATATGTACAGAGCAAGGCAAATCCCTCTCTCTCCATCCGACGGACACCTGATCGGTTGAGTGCCATCCTTGTCTATGTCGACGACCTTTTGATCGCATCTCCTTCACTGGAGGCCGTGAAGGAGGCCAAGGCAGTCCTCCAGAATGCCTACAGGATGAAAGACCTTAGTCCTATAGCGGTGTTTCTTGGCATGGAGATCGTGCAAGACCGCAGATGTTGGACGCTACAGCTGCATCAAGCCCGATACGCACGTATTGTGGGGGAGCGCTTAAGCGACCTCCTTGGCGTAGTGCCCACGGCTTCCACACCTCTCAAGCATGACAGACAGGATGCCCTGAAGGTGGATGATCCCACACAACTTGGGGAGACAGTGGATGTGACCTTGTACCTCCGTCTCATCGGATCTCTGATGTACTTGGCCACTACCATTTATCTTGACATGGCCTTTGTCGTCAACCTCCTTGTCCATTTTTTGCAGTCTCCATGCGCTAGAGCCCTTCACGCTGTTGTGCAAGTGTTGCGGTATGTGGTCTCGACACTGTACCTTGGACTCTGATTTCCTCTGCAGTGTTTGGTGGTCCTTGATGGCTACACTGACAACGACTCAGCCTGGAGCTCAGATGGATACAGTCGCACTGGTTACATGTTCCTGCTCGTCAGTACAGTTGTGTCACGGTGCAACGGGAAGCAGCGCTGCATTGCACGTAGCTCATCGGAGGCAGAGTATGTTGCTTTGGGTGCACGGGCTACTAACGCGGTATGGCTGCAATGCATGCTGAATGAGCTGGGTCATTGAGTCCCTGCCATTGTGCTTTGTTGCGACAACCAAAGTGCTCTTGCCATTGCGGAGAAGTCTAGTGTCTTTCATGCTCACACAAAGCACATTGCGGTTGAGCATCACTTTGTGCATGATCTGGTGGAGCGACATGTGATCTCCATCAAATGGGTTGGCACTCACATGTAGTGTGCTTTCTTGACGAAGTCACTAGCACACAGAAAGTTCCTAGTGGCCATTTGTTTTGTTGGACTTTGCCCTTTGCGTGCAAGTGGTTTAGTGTGGGATGTGTCCGTGTCCGTGTCACATCTGTCGTTGCACTCGTTGTTGTACTTGTCTCAGTGCTGCACGTGTATGGACATGCGTACCATCGGGTCATGGGGTAGTGTTATGATTTGTGATGTTCCTGTCAACCTGTACTATTTAGTAGGACCACTCGGACGTATCCATACTCGTGGAGATCCCTGATGCGGACCCTGGTGGTACCGTGGCGTCATCTGGTGGCGGACTACTACCTTGGAGCTGACCGACGACCGCTCCAGAGCTCTAGACTCTACCTGGGACCCCCTGCTGTTTTTCTGCAGCACGTAAGAGTTTATTGGTGGACTGGCCGTGGGCCCAATTTGCATGTTTTTGTATTGTGTGTCCACCGTTTGATGCCAGATGCATGCATGTGACCAGTGGTAGAGTCTGACTTGTGATCTTGTATGTCTAGGTTCAGACGGTGTAGCGTTTTGACATGTCTGCGCAGAGTTACTGCCAAAATAGTGGTTTTGAGCCAGTTTTAGGAGAGATCTTTCACTGCCGCCTGCGACACGCTCCGTGCGCCGTAGCAGGTACTTATGCCATGGACCAATCATTTGTCATTTCTCTCTGCATATGCTATGGAAGCATTCGGAAACTTTGCCTTGTGTCTCCTAGCCAAACCCTTGCCCTTTTGTGCACGACCTTTGACTGTCGTCACCCTCTGACCAGGCACTCACGCCTAGTCGGTCGCTGTGTCGCTAGGAAGCTTCCACGCATCTTCTCAAAACTATGTCATGAACCAAAGAAGACTTCGACCGTCGAAACTCTTGTTTGTACCAGTTAGCACTATCAACCGGTGCCATCGTGTTTACTTAGTGTGCTTCCTCTTTAGTGTACTTTGCTAAGAGTACTCCTTCTCTCAAACTTTGACTACACGTTGGATTGACATGGACACGGAAGGCCGCCTGAACGGCGCGTCACATCATGGATGGGGCACTCCCCTGCCAGACTCTGTGGCGGCTCATCGAGCATGGGTTGCATTGAAGGAAGAGTGGGAGCGGTATGTAGCATGCAACATACATTTGTGCCATGAAGAAACATCACGGGCCATACCTCCTATGACTCCTGAACACATGGCGAGAAGTAGACCGCCCAACTTCCCAAGCCATGAGAGCTGTGGGTATGGACTGAGCCTCCGAGTCCGCATTGGTTGTTGATGATGTCACTCCAAGGCTTTTTTACGCAATTCATGTCCACCTTGCCCCGTCTTTTTAGCGGCATGTGACTCTCTCATAAGGATTTCTTATCTACTATGCCCTCATTTGAGGCGATTCATGTCAACCCTGCCCATTATTTCTAAGGGAATTTGACCATACTTTAGGGATTTCCTAGCTAATCTGCCCTCATTTAGGCAATTCATGTCCATCTTGCCATGTCTTTTGAGGGCCATGTCAATTGGGATGAAGGATTTCCTATCTAGTCTGCCCTCATTTCACTCAATTGATGTTCACCTTGCCACGTGTTTTCAAGGGCACGTCACTGTACATCAAGCATTTCCTACCTACTTTGCCCTCATTTTAGGCAATGCATGTCCACCTTGCCCCGTCTTTTGCGGGCCATGTGAATTGGGATTAAGATTTTCCTACCTACTCTGCCCTCATTCTAGGCATTTCACGTCCACCTTTCCCCATCTTTTCAGGGCCATGTGACTTGGGATTAAGGATTTCCTACCTTCTCTACCCTCATTTTTGGCAATTTATGTCTAGCTTGCCCAGAGTTTTGAGGGCCATATGACTTGGGATTAAGGATTTCCTATCTACTATGACCTCATTTCAGTCAATTTTAGGGGAATGTCATTTTCAGTTAAGGATTTCCGACCTACTCTGCCCTCATTTTAGGCAATTGAAGTCCACCTTGCCCCGTCTTTCAGGGCCTTCTGACATGGGATTAAGGATGTCGTACGTACTCTGCAGTCATTTTAGACACTTCATGTGCAGCATGCCCCGTGTGCACATGTTCATTGTACAGCAACACTTGTTATTGTCTGAAGTGTGGTGTTTCACTCTTCAAGTATGGTGCATTTTATGAAGAGTATGTTCTCTAGAAAATAATGAACAAACAAGGTGACAATATCATTATTAGACTTCAGGGTACTCTAATGACCATTGCACTGATACACATTGTTCACTTGCATGCACTATTGTAACTTTGGGGCTGTCCACCATTCACAGACGACAACCGTGTAATTAATGTGAGACGGTTACAAATAATGAACATACGTCGCGAAGTGTAGGAAGTAGAACTTAGAGACAATTGTGATCCTTCATGTCTACATGTAGTACAATGGAGAGAGATCACACAAGGAAATCTACTCTTGCACAAACACTGGCAAGTAATGCACCCAGAGGATGACATCACAAGCTACACATGGGCAAGCATCTCCACACTCAAGTGCATCATAAAACACCTCCTTTTCCTGGACAGGTGATATCTGACAATGTTCATTAGCCCCCACACTTAACCCTTGCTTACCACCCCGGTCCTGGTGGGTCACCCTCCCAGTCTGGATCAGGCGGAGCTGGCTGCAATGCTTTGAGGTTCACGCCGTGCATTCGGTGTCCATAGTAGCGCTTCAATGCGGCAACACTATAGGCCATGCCGGTATATCTATTTGGGGTCACCCCGTTCTCTAGCAGGACTACATATTGACAGTCCTTCTTGAATATCTTGCACATCAAACCAAACACCACCAAGGAAAAATCGAGTATGGTCCTTAACTCCAGGTTCTGGTTACAAGAGTGGGACTAACATGTGCAAGTGTACCGAGGAACAATTGAGTGAGTACATCAGAATTTTGAGCTATATGGGTGGCTTGACTTCCTGCGCAATGGCAGCAGAGATGTCGGCACCTTCAAGGTCTCCGGTACCAAGGTATGTTGAGTGATCGTAGCCATCGATCTGGCCATCGATCACGTGTAGCCATTCTGTGATTGATGGTCAGTTAAGCTGTCCGTTCGCACCCTACATCAACAACTGCTGTTTGGTTGATGAGTGAGGTAAAACTCCTGGCCTGCCAATGTTTTTAAGACACCATCTTTGCACCATCTCCTGGAGCTACAGAGATGCCCATCTTATTCATCAAATACCCAACTTCACTCTGAATCTGCCAAGTTGTGATGGCAAACTTTCCAACACATACATGCACACACGTGATGCTGAACTCTTGGTAGCAGCCACAGGTGCACTTACGCATGCAAAAGTCCACCTCGCACGACACACCTCTGCTCCTGTTCACTGTGGCCATGAGGTTCCCGGTGTGCACCACCTCGTAGTCATGCGCCGCCGAGCAGTTGTGCTGAAGGGCTTTTACGAATCTAGTTGCCCACTTGTTCTCCTGCCCACTTCCCATGTTGACGTTGTGTGCTAGCTTCCTTCCCGTTGCTAACAGATTTTGGATGAACGGGTACAAGCTGTCAAAGCAATGGAACAGAAACAACTTTCTTGCCTTGATGATCGGGGCGTTCAGAGAATCTGTAACGTTACTGGTGGTGTGCCCGGCACATCCCGGTGGGCCGTGGAAGCGGCTCTAGCTCTGCAACGGGATTCCGCCCTTGTTGTCATTCCCAAAGACGTACGTGTAAGCCCCTTGGTTTGTGTCCATGAGCTCCAGACTCAGCTTGTCGTACTCCTCCCGCCCATACAAATGTGCCCGTCGCCAAAATGTCTCGGATGCTCTTTTGCTGTACGTCACTCTTATGTTTTCCTTCATGTTATAGGCACAGAGCTTGTGGTTGACACGTGGTAACAGCTTGGGCATGGCCGCCAAGAGGCCCGCGTCCCGGTCACTGATAATGGTCCTCCCGCTCTCTCGCAACGCCTAGTATGGAATGGAAAGCTGGAGGAGGAACCATCCCCAGTTATCTTCATCCTCTTTGCTGACAAGGATGTATGCCATGGGGATGCTGTTGTTGTTTGCATTGAAGAACTGGGCAATCAGGAGCTTCTGCTTGTATCCGTTTTTGAGAAGTGTGCCATCTAGCGTCACGATGCAGTGCACGTGCGGCCATGCCTTGCAGCATGCACTAGGCTCCACGAAGCATCGTCGGAACTTCTTCTACTTCTGCTCCGCAACGGCGATCATGTTTGGATCTACGCGCATCAGTTGCAAGTGCAGAAGCATGGAGATTTTGATGTAACCGGCGGTTCCAAATACAACAAAAGGGGCCATGAAAGTTAAGTTCGTACATACACACCTCTGTGCAGTACGTGGGGAAGAGGGCCCATGATCCAGACTTCTCCCTTATCACTTCTCTTTGGGCCTTGTCCTGTGCCCTCTAGATGAGCTGGTACCCCACCTTTTTGTGGGTAACTACTTCAACGACTGCAAGGAGTGCCTTTGCGTTTGTTGTCGGGTCAAGGGCCACCATGTTGTGGTGCACCCCACTTGGTCGTATGCACCAGTGCATACGACCAAGTGGGATGCACTTATGCCCATCCACATAAGAGGACACGATGCAGCCGTGGGACTTTGTCGACATGCGGGCACATATGACCCACTCGCACCCCTCACTTTTGCAATTTTGAAAGCGCACGACGATCCTCCTGGGCTCCAACCTCTACCACTTGAGGGGAAATCACACCGGCACTCTTCCATGGCCTGGAATTCCATTCCTCTTGGAAATTGAGCACCGTCTCCGTTGTCATCCTTGTTGGAGAGGCTCGCACACCAATGTGAGCAGCACATTCAGCTCAACTGTTTAGAGATGAAGGAAAAGTGTGGCACACTGTGACGTCGCTGGGTTATGATTGCGTGTAGATTGTTTGTGCTTGCGGGGTGGGCAGTGATTTTTGCTTAAATTCCGACTTAGAGTCGTGGTAGGTTCTCCTAACAAACACTGCAAACCAGAGATTGGACATGCCATGGCAGGAGACCATCACCATTGTAGCATGTACCACTAGATGGGATGTACCGTTCGGGATGGACTTGTACAGCTTTACCACCTTTGTACATGACGGGATCGGGGTCAGGGGATCCGGGGTTCATGGATGCCAACACTAGAGCTTCTTGTTGCGCCTCCCATTCATCTCGTTCTCTCATGTCTTCATCCTACTCAGTGAATGAACGGACGTTTATGGGGTCAAAATAGTCCACGGTTGTGTTGGAAATGAGGGGATCCAGGTACTGGGGACCAAGCGAAAGTTGTCTACGAATGCTACGTGTGCCAGAAATGGTTTGACATACTTTGCTCGGCAAGCTGAGCGCCGATGAAGCCGCCATGAGGCCAAAATGAGGGCATGTTGGAAATACAATCGGTGATTATACATGTACCATGCCCCCATGACTCTCACTCACCGGGTGCAAGAATGCAGGCCAACGCCATGGGCACAGTGCGAGAGTGGGACAGGTTCGTTCAGGGTGCCCTACTGTCGATGATGAAACATGTAATGAAAAATGACGTACAATGGAGACCCCTGCAAGCTCTATGGCATGGAGTGACCACCTTGGGGTACGCCTGACCACGGTCGCAGGTAGAAAGGGGGGGGGGGACATGCAT
>SZWC01025799.1:0-16818 GCA_023375785.1 Penium margaritaceum
ACAGAAACCAAACTGGGCCACAGAAATGAAAGCCGGGTCACAGAAACCAAAGCCGGGTCACAGAAACCAAAGCCGGATGAAAGAAACCGAAGCCAGGTCACAACAACCAAAGCCGGGTCACAGAAACCAAAGTGGGGTCACAGAAACGAAAACTGGGTCACAACAACCAAAGCCGGGTCATAGAAACCAAAGCCGGGTCACTGAAACGAAAGCCGGGTCTGCGAAACCAAAGCTGGTTCAGAGAAACCAAAGCCAGGTCATAGAAACCAAAGCCGGGTCACCGAAAAAAAAGCCGAATGACCAAAACCAAAGCCGGTTCACAGAAACCAAAGGCAGGTCACAGAAACCAAAGCTGAGTCACAGAAACCGAATCCGGGTCACAGAAACCAAAGCCAGGTCACAAAAACCAAAGCCAGGTCACAGAAACCAAAGCCGGGTCAGAGAAACCAAAGCCGGGTCACAGAAATCAAAGCCGGGTCACAAAAACCAAAGTTGGGCCACAGAAACCAAAGCCGGGTCACAGAGACCAAAGTCGGGTTACAGAGACCAAAGCCGGGTCAAGGAAACGAAAGCCGGGTCACAGAAACCAAAGGCGGGTCACAGAAACCAAAGCCAAGTCACAGAAACCAAAGCCGAGTCACAGACACCAGAGCCGGGTCACAGAAACCAAAGCGAGGTCACGGAAGCCAAAGCCGTGTCACAGAAACCAAAGCCGGGTCCAGAAACCAAAGCCGGGTCACAGAGACCAAAGTCGGGTTACAGAGACCAAAGCCGGGTCAAGGAAACGAAAGCCGGGTCACAGAAACCAAAGGCGGGTCACAGAAACCAAAGCCAAGTCACAGAAACCAAAGCCGAGTCACAGACACCAGAGCCGGGTCACAGAAACCAAAGCGAGGTCACGGAAGCCAAAGCCGTGTCACAGAAACCAAAGCCGGGTCCAGAAACCAAAGCCGGGTCACAGAGACCAAAGTCGGGTTACAGAGACCAAAGCCGGGTCAAGGAAACGAAAGCCGGGTCACAGAAACCAAAGGCGGGTCACAGAAACCAAAGCCAAGTCACAGAAACCAAAGCCGAGTCACAGACACCAGAGCCGGGTCACAGAAACCAAAGCGAGGTCACGGAAGCCAAAGCCGTGTCACAGAAACCAAAGCCGGGTCCAGAAACCAAAGCCGGGTCACAGAGACCAAAGTCGGGTTACAGAGACCAAAGCCGGGTCAAGGAAACGAAAGCCGGGTCACAGAAACCAAAGGCGGGTCACAGAAACCAAAGCCAAGTCACAGAAACCAAAGCCGAGTCACAGACACCAGAGCCGGGTCACAGAAACCAAAGCGAGGTCACGGAAGCCAAAGCCGTGTCACAGAAACCAAAGCCGGGTCCAGAAACCAAAGCCGGGTCACAGAGACCAAAGTCGGGTTACAGAGACCAAAGCCGGGTCAAGGAAACGAAAGCCGGGTCACAGAAACCAAAGGCGGGTCACAGAAACCAAAGCCAAGTCACAGAAACCAAAGCCGAGTCACAGACACCAGAGCCGGGTCACAGAAACCAAAGCGAGGTCACGGAAGCCAAAGCCGTGTCACAGAAACCAAAGCCGGGTCCAGAAACCAAAGCCGGGTCACAGAGACCAAAGTCGGGTTACAGAGACCAAAGCCGGGTCAAGGAAACGAAAGCCGGGTCACAGAAACCAAAGGCGGGTCACAGAAACCAAAGCCAAGTCACAGAAACCAAAGCCGAGTCACAGACACCAGAGCCGGGTCACAGAAACCAAAGCGAGGTCACGGAAGCCAAAGCCGTGTCACAGAAACCAAAGCCGGGTCCAGAAACCAAAGCCGGGTCACAGAGACCAAAGTCGGGTTACAGAGACCAAAGCCGGGTCAAGGAAACGAAAGCCGGGTCACAGAAACCAAAGGCGGGTCACAGAAACCAAAGCCAAGTCACAGAAACCAAAGCCGAGTCACAGACACCAGAGCCGGGTCACAGAAACCAAAGCGAGGTCACGGAAGCCAAAGCCGTGTCACAGAAACCAAAGCCGGGTCCAGAAACCAAAGCCGGGTCACAGAGACCAAAGTCGGGTTACAGAGACCAAAGCCGGGTCAAGGAAACGAAAGCCGGGTCACAGAAACCAAAGGCGGGTCACAGAAACCAAAGCCAAGTCACAGAAACCAAAGCCGAGTCACAGACACCAGAGCCGGGTCACAGAAACCAAAGCGAGGTCACGGAAGCCAAAGCCGTGTCACAGAAACCAAAGCCGGGTCCAGAAACCAAAGCCGGGTCACAGAGACCAAAGTCGGGTTACAGAGACCAAAGCCGGGTCAAGGAAACGAAAGCCGGGTCACAGAAACCAAAGGCGGGTCACAGAAACCAAAGCCAAGTCACAGAAACCAAAGCCGAGTCACAGACACCAGAGCCGGGTCACAGAAACCAAAGCGAGGTCACGGAAGCCAAAGCCGTGTCACAGAAACCAAAGCCGGGTCCAGAAACCAAAGCCGGGTCACAGAGACCAAAGTCGGGTTACAGAGACCAAAGCCGGGTCAAGGAAACGAAAGCCGGGTCACAGAAACCAAAGGCGGGTCACAGAAACCAAAGCCAAGTCACAGAAACCAAAGCCGAGTCACAGACACCAGAGCCGGGTCACAGAAACCAAAGCGAGGTCACGGAAGCCAAAGCCGTGTCACAGAAACCAAAGCCGGGTCCAGAAACCAAAGCCGGGTCACAGAGACCAAAGTCGGGTTACAGAGACCAAAGCCGGGTCAAGGAAACGAAAGCCGGGTCACAGAAACCAAAGGCGGGTCACAGAAACCAAAGCCAAGTCACAGAAACCAAAGCCGAGTCACAGACACCAGAGCCGGGTCACAGAAACCAAAGCGAGGTCACGGAAGCCAAAGCCGTGTCACAGAAACCAAAGCCGGGTCCAGAAACCAAAGCCGGGTCACAGAGACCAAAGTCGGGTTACAGAGACCAAAGCCGGGTCAAGGAAACGAAAGCCGGGTCACAGAAACCAAAGGCGGGTCACAGAAACCAAAGCCAAGTCACAGAAACCAAAGCCGAGTCACAGACACCAGAGCCGGGTCACAGAAACCAAAGCGAGGTCACGGAAGCCAAAGCCGTGTCACAGAAACCAAAGCCGGGTCCAGAAACCAAAGCCGGGTCACAGACCAAAGCCTGTCAGAGAAACCAAAGCCGGTTCACAGAAACCAGAGCCGGATCACAAAAACCAAAGCCGGGTCACAGATTCCAAAGCCGAATCACAGAAACCAAAGCCGGGTCACAGAAGCGAGAGCCGGGTCACAGAAACCAAAGCCAGGTCACAGAAACCAAAGGCGGGTCACAGAAACCAAAGCCGGGTCACAGAGACCAAAGTCGGGTTACAGAGACCAAAGCCGGGTCAAGGAAACGAAAGCCGGGTCACAGAAGCCAAAGCCGGGTTACCGAAACGAAAGCCAGGTCACATAAACCAAAGCCAGGTCACATAAACCAAAGCCGGGTCACAGAAACCAAAGCCGGGTTACAGAAACCAATGCCGGGTCACATAAACCAAAGCCGAATAAGAGAAACCAATGCTGGCCCTCAGAAGCCAAAGCCGGGTTACAGAAACAAAAGCCAGGTCACATAAACCAAAGCCGGGTCACAGAATCGAAAGCCGGGTCACAGAAACCAACGCCGGGACACAGAAACCACAGCCCCGTCACAGAAACCAAGCCATGCCAGAGAAACCAAAGCCGAGTCAGAGAAACCAAAGCCGAGTCACACAAACCAGAACCAGGTCACAGCAACCAAAGCCGGGTCACAGAAACCAAAACCAGGGTCACGGAAACCAAAGCCATGTCACAGAAACCAACTCCGGGTAACAGAAACCAAAGTTGGGCCACAGAAATGAAAGCCGGGTCACAAAAACCAAAGCCGGGTCGCAAAAACCAAAGCCGGGCGACAGAAACCAAGCCCGGGTCGCAACAACCGAAGCCGAGTCACAGAAACCAAAGCGGGGTCACCGAAACCAAAGCCGGGTCACAGAAACCAAAGCGGGGTCACAGAAACCAAAGCCGGATCACAGACATCAAAAGCGTGTCACATAAACCAAAGCCGGGGCACATAAACCAAAGCCGGGTAACAGAAATCAAAGCGGGGTCACAAAAACCAAAGCCCGGTCACAAAAACCAAAGCCGGGTCACAGAAACAAAAGCCGGGTCATGGAAACCAAAGCCGGGTCACAGAAAGCAAAGCCGGGTCACAGAAACCAAAGCCGGGTCATAGAAACCAAACCTGGATCACAGAAACCAAAACCGGGTCACAGAAACCAATGGCTACAGAAACCAAAGCCACGTCACAGAAACCAAAAGCCGGGTCACACAAACCAAAGCCAGGTCAGAGAAACCAAAGACGGGTCATGGAAACCACAACCGGGTCACAGAATTCAAAGCCGGATCACAGAAACCAAAGCTAGGTTACAGAAACCAATACCGGGTCACAGAAACTAAAGCCGGCCTACAGAAACCAAAGCCGGGTCACAGAGACCAAAGCCGGATCACAGAAACCAAAGCTGGGTCAAAGAAACCAGAGCCGGGTAAAAGAAACCAAATCTCGGTCACAAAAACCAAATCTGGATCACAGAAACCAAATCCGGATCACAGAAACCAAAGCCGGGTCACAGAAACCAAAGTCCGGTCATAGAAACCAACGCCGGGTCACAGAAACCAAAGGCGGGTCACAGAAACCAAAGCCGGGTCACACAAACCAAAGGTGGGTCACAGAAACCAAAGCCGGGTCACAGAAACCAAAGCTGGGTCACAGAAACCAAAGCCGGGTCACCGAAACCAAAGCCGGGTCATAGAAACCAAAGCCAGGTCTCAGAAACCAAAGCTAGATCACAGAAACCAAAGCCGGGTCACAGAAACTAAAGCAGGGTTACTGAAACCAAAGCCGCGTCACAGAAACCAAAGCCGGGTCACAGAAACTAAAGCCGGGTCACAGAAACCAAAGCCAGGTCACACAAACCAAAGCCGGGTCACAGAAACCAAAGCCGGGTCACTGAAACCAAAGCTGGGTCAAAGATGTTGAAAAATTGCCCCTGTGCATGCCCAAGTGTGGCACCGGGAGGCGCTGACGAGCCGCCAGAAAATGAAGACCCCGCATCAACGGATTTGGCGACTGGACAATTGCTCGGATTGTGAAATGGAGGATTGCCCTTGAAATGTGACGAGTCCTTGAATCCGGTGGAAGTTGTTTCACCAGAATCGGACAAGTATCGAGGGAGATATGACCTTCCAAAGTTGGGATGTGCACAACGACCCTAAGAGCCGGCTGCGATTTGAAATCTGGTGGATAATTGACTGGATTGAGTAACAAAATTACCATCTGGAGAAATTGCTCCGTAAGGCCTGCCGAGGCGTCCGATGGATAATCCACCGGATCAGGTGGATCATCCACCGGATCCAGTAGTGCAGGTTGTTACTGTGGGACTTCGCCAAAAACCTGGCTCGGCGTCCAAAACTCAGTAGTACGTTTTGTTACTCGGGGACTTGGTAAAGAATTTGACTGATGGTCCGCGGACAGGTTTCGAACCTCGTCACACCCCATCACCAAACTCGACCCAAAAGTGGGCAGGGTGCGTGGAAATAGTGCAGGGGACCCCAAAACCATGTGTAATGGGATCTGCGCCTTGGGAAAGGCGCTTCGCACGTGAAGGAAGGCGCCACGGTGTGTGCGCGCCATGGAAGCGTTAGGCGTTTCTGTGGTGGATGAGACCTGCGCTTCGGCAAGCATAACTTGGGCTACGCTTGGTTGAATTGCGCACAGTTTGGTGCATTGGAGAGCTCATGACTAGCCGTATAAATGTTCTGATCATGTCCATGTACAAAACATAACGCAAGATGACGTTATCCTCTTCGCAAAAACTGACTGTGTCAAATCCTGTCCCACATAGCGTGAGGCGACCAGAAAGCTCACGCTTCATCTCCGAACTTGCCAAAACAAGCTGTGCAAATGCTAGACGGCCAGAGCCACGTTGGAACAGAATTTCCAACAAAGGGTTATGGGCCCACAAGCTAACAGCCAAAAATGCCTACACGGCTTCCGCGAGCAACGAGATGATCAGGAGAGGCGATCGCCACGGTGCACGGTGTGCACGCAACGAGCGACGAGAGAGGCCGATGCTGGGCTCTCTGCGTACTCAGGCGGTGGCGGTACGAGGCCAACAGTGTGGCAGGAGGCCTGCCACATCAAAGAGGGTAGTTGCTGCAATGGGTCCCTGCGAGAAGGCGGGCGGCGTGAAAATCCACGCTGGCGGCACCGGGCTTCTCCATGTAGCATTGCAGCAGGTTTGGCTGAGCCATGCTATGAACTGCCTTGAGGCGGTGAGATGGGCAGAAATCAGCCATGGCGCTCGGTCCTCTGTTCGACTCGTTGACTCCTAGGTTTGATTGTGTCAAACCCTCCGAGGCATCCACACCCACGTGGAGGAGCGCTTGCAGCAGGTCAAGTGGAACGCGCATCGCGTCTGTGAGCATGCCGGCATGACTACCTGCAGCAATGAGGCGCTCATGGTGGCTTTGCCCAGCGGCAAGGCAACCCTTCATGCATCAAGTGGAGTGCAACGAACAGAGCAACAGACCATGAGAGGGCGCGGGACGGCGTCTTCATCCGCCTACGTCAGCCGTCATCAAGCTGGAGACGGCGACACGGGGAGCGAGACGCGTCCAACGGGCACCAATTTTCTTGGTGCCATGTGGAGGGCCAGACGGCGTGGTGGCATGTTATGCCACATATGGGTGACGTGTGTAGCGGAAGTCGTGGACCTTGCCAAGATCTCGGGAGGAGGACGACACACCTGGTCTACAGTCATCACGCGCCAGGGTCAGACGCTCCAAAAATGAGGAGCGCGGTCGGGCGTCATCGAGGACGGCCGGGTGGCATGCGGGAGGCATGCCCGATCTCCACAATTGACCTAGCTGGAGTAGAGAGGCGGAGCTTGCGTTGGAAAGCTGGCTGGAGGAAGCTGCGGGACAAGCTGCTGGCAGCGCCAGAGGAAGCGACCCGCAAGCTGTCGGAGGAAGCTACCACAAGATAGCTGCCGTTGAATTACTCCCAAGGGGTACAAGGTGGAGAAATGCAACAAAATGGAGGGTGGTACTCGTCCTCATCCACAAGGAAGTGGTNCGTCATCGAGGACGGCCGGGTGGCATGCGGGAGGCATGCCCGATCTCCACAATTGACCTAGCTGGAGTAGAGAGGCGGAGCTTGCGTTGGAAAGCTGGCTGGAGGAAGCTGCGGGACAAGCTGCTGGCAGCGCCAGAGGAAGCGACCCGCAAGCTGTCGGAGGAAGCTACCACAAGATAGCTGCCGTTGAATTACTCCCAAGGGGTACAAGGTGGAGAAATGCAACAAAATGGAGGGTGGTACTCATCCACAAGGAAGTGGTAGGTGGGGCCTTGGGGTCGCCACAACCTTGCTCACGGTGGAGAGAAGGAGAGTGCAAGGTACTACTGCAAGGGGAAGGCGCACGCAAAACAGCGAGGGCGGCCTCAATTCATCAAGCTCCATGATTGGCAGGAGAAGCGTCGGTTTTTGGGCGCGACGCATCATGGCCATGGACAAAGTGGAGTAATGCTGGATCAACGGCACAAGTGGCACTGACACGTGGCGAGTTCAAAAGGGAGCTCACAGAACACACATCGGTGTTGAGCCAAGAGTGCGCACATGTGCAACAGATCGCAGCAATGCAGCAGTAACACCACGAGAGAGGGCCGACATCAGCCGGCGCAAAACTCAATCCAGGGAGCTGCAAATTTCCGCACGCGTCGTCAGCCGGGACGGCTGGACCGGACGCACGGTGGGACAAAATACGCAGCAGAACGGGGCCAGGCTCAACAACCCCAAATGGGCAGCATCTGGTCAAGCCGCCGCAACACCAAGTTTGGTGGAGCAAAATGGCTACCTTGGCGGGCAAGGCGCAGCGGGCATGTCAAAGAGGGGGAGCTGGCAACATGCTTCAAAATAGAAGGCATATCCTGGTGCAGGTCAACTATAAAAACAATGAACAACAAAATCACACCACAAAAGGTGGCTTGGGTGTCTTCATCGTGTACCAGAGCTGGAGTGCGACACGTCAATGCTGACGGGAGGTCGGCACGTGCGCGTCAAGTCCAGGTAGCAAATGTACACTCAACGGAGTGAAGGCACCACCAGGTCAAGCAACAGCATCACCAAGTGATGCACGCGCTTGTAGCAGCAAGAGAAGTCAGCTGCGCCAACAGGCGAGGAAGCAGTCCACTACGCATGGATGTGACAAGGCTCACGCTGGGTCCAAGCGGGGACGTGCCAAGGGTGCTGCAGAATGCAGGATGACCTGGATGGAGCAAAAACGGCTCCAATGGCAGCGGATGAAGCAGCAGCAGTGGCACTGTTAATGGCTTCCGCTGGAATGGAAGGCTAGCTGAAGGCGAGCGCTTCCAATGCCTCAAAACAGAAGAGGCGGGTTGAATCGGCAAGCATCGGCAACAAGGGAGCAGCAGCCGCCAAGTTGCCAAGAAGCAGACAGGTGGCAAAATGGGCCACGCCATGCAACAAGTTGGCTGCAAATACTGAGGGACCATGAGTGGTGGCAAGTGCAAGTGGACGCACCAGGCCACCTCGGCCAGTGGTCACACTAGCACAAGGCTCAGTGGGTGCAGGATGTGAGAGCCGTCAACAATAGGGTACAGACTTAAGATGCAAAAGCAAAGCTGAGGAGGGATGCACCATGCGGCAGGCAAGCCTGACGTGCGAGAGCAAAACGGATAGGTGGCTAAAAGAGTCGCGGTCTCCACGGTGCGGCTCGGCACGGGACGGAAGCAGCCGCAAACTCCAACGGCAGCAAGGCGAGGTGGCAGTGGTATGAGGCCATGCGCACGCTCGCGGAGCAGCCGGGAGCAATGAAAGCCATGTCCACAGGGGACATAGTTGCAGCGGTGCAAGAGCACCACGATCCTGCTGGAGGAAGCTACTAGAGAAGGCTGCTGGTTTATGCTAGAGGAAGCTTGCAGGGAAGCTGCCAGGGGAGCTGCAGCACAGCTTCAGCAGCAGCAGCATCGACATGAGCGTTGGGAACACTCCACACCAGGGGGAGTGGTTCCCGCTCCTTGACTACGAGGAGCCGGCGTACGCGGAGGTCGAAGATGCGACGTCGGAGCGCGGCGGTGCAGCAGGTGCTACTGCCGACGCGGAGGACTCCGACGACATAGAAGCTAGGCTGAAGATCCGGCGGAAGATCCGTCAGAGGAGGCACTACAAGTGCCAAAGCGTGGACTCCTGGAGGAGTTCGCGTTCGGTGTCGGAGAAAACTACTTCGGACGCGCCGCCCGTCCGGTCGATGATTCGCCGGAGCCGGAGAGACCCTCGGGGAGCCGTCCGGTTGATGATTTGTCGGAGCGGGCAGAGTCGGAACGATTGCAGCAGAGCGACGAGACGCGGCCAAGACTGCCGCGCCGCAGTGGGAGGCAGCGGAGAGCGGGGAAGCGTTTCGACGCAGGCACTGGTCGATGGATCAGCATGACGTGGTGCATGCTGGCTGCATCAACGGAACCGACGTCCGTGCAAGAGGTGCTTGCGCGGCCTGAGGGGGAGCAATGGGATGCCGCCGTGAAGTCAGCGTTGGCATCCATTGCACAAATAAAATAAAAACGGACATAACTGAAAAGGTGCAGGTGGTGCTACAGGGTCATAGCACGCACAACAAGCTTGCGGATTAATTGACCAAAGCGCAACCCGCGGACTGGCACGTGAGCGTGGCCGGGCTTGGGAAGACCAGCTATGATGGACTGGAGGACGCAGCGGAAGATGAGTGAGAGCAAGCATGAGCAGCAGGCATGGCAGGTGCAAGGGGGAGAATGTTGAAAAACTGCCCCTCCGCATGCCCAAGTGCGGCGCCGGGAGGCGCTGACGAGCCGTGAGAAAATGAAAACTCCGCATCGACGGATTTTGTAACTCGAAAATTGCTCGGATCCTAAAATAGAGGATTGCCCCTGAAATTTGACGAGTCGCTGAATCCGGTGGAAGTTGTTTTGCCAGAATCGGACAAGTATCAAGGGAGATATGACCTTCTAAAGTTGGGGTGTGCGCAGCGACTCTGGGAGCCGGCTGCGATTTGAACTCCGGTGGATAATCGACCGGATTGAGCAACAAAGATACCATCTCGAGAAATTGCTCCGGAAGGCCTGCCGAGGCGTCCGGTGGATAATACACCTGATCAGGTGGATCATCCACCGGATCCAGTAGTGCAGGTTGTTACCGAGGGACTTCGCCAAAAACCTGGCTCGGCGTCCAAAACTCAGTGGTACGTTTTGTTACTCGGGGACTTGGTCAAAAATCTGGCTGCAGGTCCGCGGACAGGTTTCGAACCTCGTCAGACCCCATCACCAAACTCGACCCAAAAGTGGGCAGGGTACGTGGAAACAGTCCAGGGGAATCCAAAACCACGTGCAATGGGATCTGCGCCTTGGGAAAGGCGCTTCACACGTGAAGGAAGGCGCCACGGCGTGTGCGCGCCATGGAAGCGTTAGGCGTTTCAGTGGTGGGTGAGACCTGCGCTTCAGCAAGCATAACTTGGGCTACGCTTGGCCGAATTGCGCACAGTTTTGTGCGTTGAAGAGCTCATGACTAGCCCTATAAATGTTTTGATCATGTCCATGTACAAAATACAACGCAAGATGACGTTATCCTCTTCGCAAAAACTGACTGTCTCAAATCCTCTCCCACATAGCGTGAGGCATCCTGAAAGCTCACGCTTCATCTCCGAACATGCCAAAACAAGCCGTGCAAATCCTAGACGGATAGAGCCACGTTGGAACAGAATTTCAAATAAAAGAAACCAAAGCCGGATCATAGTATCCAAAGTCGGGGCACAGAAACCAAAGCTGGGTCACAGAAACCAAAGCCGGGTCACAGAAACCAAAGCCGGGTAACAAAAACCAAAGCCGGGTCACAGAAACCAAAGCCGGGTCACAGAAACCAAAGCCGGGTCACAGAAACCAAAGCCGGGTCACAGAAACCAAAGCCGGGTCACAGAAGCCAAAGCCGGGTCACAGAAACCAAAGCCGGGGCACAGAAACCAAAGCTGGGTCACAGAAACCAAAGCTGGGTCACAGAAACCAAAGCTGGGTCACAGAAACCAAAGCTGGGTCACAGAAACCAAAGCTGGGTCACAGAAACCAAAGCTGGGTCACAGAAACCAAAGCTGGGTCACAGAAACCAAAGCTGGGTCACAGAAACCAAAGCTGGGTCACAGAAACCAAAGCTGGGTCACAGAAACCAAAGCTGGGTCACAGAAACCAAAGCTGGGTCACAGAAACCAAAGCTGGGTCACAGAAACCAAAGCTGGGTCACAGAAACCAAAGCTGGGTCACAGAAACCAAAGCTGGGTCACAGAAACCAAAGCTGGGTCACAGAAACCAAAGCTGGGTCACAGAAACCAAAGCTGGGTCACAGAAACCAAAGCTGGGTCACAGAAACCAAAGCTGGGTCACAGAAACCAAAGCTGGGTCACAGAAACCAAAGCTGGGTCACAGAAACCAAAGCTGGGTCACAGAAACCAAAGCTGGGTCACAGAAACCAAAGCTGGGTCACAGAAACCAAAGCTGGGTCACAGAAACCAAAGCTGGGTCACAGAAACCAAAGCTGGGTCACAGAAACCAAAGCTGGGTCACAGAAACCAAAGCTGGGTCACAGAAACCAAAGCTGGGTCACAGAAACCAAAGCTGGGTCACAGAAACCAAAGCTGGGTCACAGAAACCAAAGCTGGGTCACAGAAACCAAAGCTGGGTCACAGAAACCAAAGCTGGGTCACAGAAACCAAAGCTGGGTCACAGAAACCAAAGCTGGGTCACAGAAACCAAAGCTGGGTCACAGAAACCAAAGCTGGGTCACAGAAACCAAAGCTGGGTCACAGAAACCAAAGCCAGGTCACAGAAACCAAAGCCAAGTCAGAGAAACCAAAGCCGGGTCACAGAAACCAAAGCCGGGTCACAAGAACCAAAGCCGGGTCACAGACACCAAAGCCAGGTCACAGAAACCAAAGCCGGGGCAGAGAACCCAAAGCCATGTCACAGAAACCAAAGCCGGGTCACAGAAACCAGCGCCAGGTCATAGAAAGCAAACCCGGGTCACAGAAACCAGAGCCAGATCACAATAACCAAAGCCGGGTCACAGAAACCAAAGCCGGATCACAGAAACCAAAGCCGGGTCACAAAAATCAAGCGCCGGTTCACACAAAACAAAGCCGGGCCACAGAAACCAAACCCAGGTCATAGAAACCAAATCCGGGCCAAGGAAACCAAAGCCGGGTCACGGAAACCAAAGTCGGGTTACAGAAACCAAAGCCAGGTCATGGAAACCAAAGCCGGGTCACAGAAACCAAAGCCTGGTCACAGAAACGAAAGCCGGGTCACAGAAACGAAAGCCGGGTCACAGAAACCGAATCCGGGTCACATAAACCAAAGCCGGGGCACAGAAACCAAAGCCGGGTCACAGAAACCAAAGCCTGGTCACAGAAACGAAAGCCGGGTCACAGAAACGAAAGCCGGGTCACAGAAACCGAATCCGGGTCACATAAACCAAAGCCGGGGCACAGAAACCAAAGCCGGGTCACGGAAACCAAAGCCTGGTCACTGAAACCAAAGCCGGGTCAAAGAAACGAAAGCCGGGTCACAGAAAAGAAAGCCAGGTCACAGAAATGAAGGCGGGTCACAGAAACGAAAGCCGGATAGCAGAAACGAAACCGGATCACAGAAATGAAAGCCGGGTCATAGAAACGAAACCCGGGTCACAGAAACAAAAGCCGGGTGACAGACACAAAAGCCGGAGCGAAGAAATGAAAGTCGGGTCAAAGAAACAAAAGCCCGGTCATAGAAACCAGACTCATGTCAGAGAAACCAAAGCCGGGTCACAGAAACCAAAGCCGGGTCACAGAAACCAAAGCTGGGTCACAGAAACCAAAGCCGGCTCACATAAATCAAAGCTAGGTGACAGAAACCAAAGCCGGGTCACTGAAACCAAAGCTGGGTCACAGAAACCAAAGCCGGGTCACAGAAACCAAAGCTCGGTCACAGAAACCAAAGCGTGGTCAGAAAAATCAAAGCAAGGTCACAGAAACCAAAGCCGGGTCACAGAAACCAAAACCGGGTCACAATAAACCAAAGCTGGGTCACAGAAACCAAAGCCAGGTCACAGAAACAAAAGCCGGGTGACAGAATCCAAAGCCATGTCACAGAAACCAAAGCCGGGTCACAGAAACCAAAGCTGGGTCACAGAAACCAAAGCCAGGTCACAGAAACAAAAGCCGGGTGACAGAATCCAAAGCCATGTCACAGAAACCAAAGCCGGGTCACAGAAACCAAAGCCGGGTCACAGAAACCAAAGCAGGGTATGAGAAACCAAGGCCCGGTCACAGAATTTAAGCGCCGGGTCACAGAAACCAAAGCTGGGTCACAGAAACCAAAGCTGGGTCACAGAAACCAAAGCCAGGCCATGGAAACCAGAGCCGGGTCACGGAAACCAAAGCCAAGTCACGGAAACCAAAGCCGGGTCACAGAAACCAAAGCCGGGTCACATGAACCAAAGCCGGGTGACAGAAATCAAAGCCAGGTCACAGAAATGAAAGCCGGGTCACAGAAACCAAAGCCGGGTCAAAGAAACCAAAGCCGGGTCACATAAACAAAAGCCAGGTCACAGAAACGAAAACTGGGTAACAGAAACGAAAGCCTGGTTAGAGAGAACAAAGCCGGGTCACAGAAACAAAAGCCGTGTCACAGAAACAAAAGCAGGGTCACAGAAACGAGAGCTGGGTTATAGAAACGAAAGCCGGGTCATAGAAACCAAAGCGGAGTCACAGAAACCAAAGCTGGGTCACAGAAACCAAAGCCGAGTGACACAATCCAAAGCCGGGTCACAAAAACCAAAGCCGGGTCACAGAAACCAAAGCCGGGTCACAAAAACTAAAGCCAGGCCATGGAAACCAAAGCCTGGTCATGGAAACCAAAGCCGGGTCACAGAAACCAAAGACGGGTCAAAGAAACCAAAAGCCGGGTTACAGAAACCAAAGCCGGGTGACAGAAACCAAAGTCGGGTCACAGAAACCAAAGCCGAGTCACAGAAACCAAAGCTGGGTCACGGAAACCAAAGCCGGGTCCCAGAAATCAAGGCCAGGTCACAGAAACCAAGCCATGTCACAGAAACCAAAGCCGGGGCACAGAAACCAAAGCCGGGGCACAGAAACCAAAGCCGGGGCACAGAAACCAAAGCCGGGGCACAGAAACCAAAGCCGGGGCACAGAAACCAAAGCCGGGGCACAGAAACCAAAGCCGGGGCACAGAAACCAAAGCCGGGGCACAGAAACCAAAGCCGGGGCACAGAAACCAAAGCCGGGGCACAGAAACCAAAGCCGGGGCACAGAAACCAAAGCCGGGGCACAGAAACCAAAGCCGGGGCACAGAAACCAAAGCCGGGGCACAGAAACCAAAGCCGGGGCACAGAAACCAAAGCCGGGGCACAGAAACCAAAGCCGGGGCACAGAAACCAAAGCCGGGGCACAGAAACCAAAGCCGGGGCACAGAAACCAAAGCCGGGGCACAGAAACCAAAGCCGGGGCACAGAAACCAAAGCCGGGGCACAGAAACCAAAGCCGGGGCACAGAAACCAAAGCCGGGGCACAGAAACCAAAGCCGGGGCACAGAAACCAAAGCCGGGGCACAGAAACCAAAGCCGGGGCACAGAAACCAAAGCCGGGGCACAGAAACCAAAGCCGGGGCACAGAAACCAAAGCCGGGGCACAGAAACCAAAGCCGGGGCACAGAAACCAAAGCCGGGGCACAGAAACCAAAGCCGGGGCACAGAAACCAAAGCCGGGTCACAGAAACCAAAGCCGGGTCACTGAAACCAAAACCGGGTCTCAGAAACCAAAGCTGGGTCACAGAAACTAAAGCGGGGTCACAGAAACCAAAGCCGGGTCACAAAAACGAAAGCCGGGTCACGGTAACCAAAGCCGGGTCACAGAAACCAAAGCCGGGCCATGGAAACCAAAGCCGGATCACGGAAACCAAAGCCGGGTCAAAGAAACCAAAGCCAGGTCACATGAACCAAAGCCGGGTCACAGCAACCAGGGCCTGGTCACAGAAACCAAAGTTGCGTCACAGAAACCAAAGCCGGGTCATAAATACCAAAGCCGGGTCACAGAAACGAAAGCCGGATCACAGAAACCAAAGCCGGATCACGGAAACCAAAGCCGGGTCTCTGAAACCAATGCTGGGTCACAGAAACCAAACCTGGGTCACTGAAACCAAAACCGGGTCACAAAAACAAAAGCCGGGTCAGAGAAACCAAAGCTGTGTCACAGGTACCAAAGCCAGGTTACAGAAACCAAAGCCGGGTCATAGAAACCAAAGCCGGATAACATAAACCAAAGCTGGGTCACAGAAACCAAAGCCGGGTCACAAAAACCAAAGCAGGTCACAGAAACCAAAGCCGGGTCACAGAAACTAAAGCTGGGTGACAGAAACCAAATCCATGTCAAAGAAACCACAGCCAGGTCACAGAAACCAAGCCATGTCACAGAAACCAAAGACGAGTCAAAGAAACCAAAGCCTAGTCACAGAAACCAGAGCCGGGTCACAGAAACCAACGCCGGGTCACAGAGACCAAAGCCGGGTCATTGAAACCAAAGCCGAGTCACAGAAACCAGACCCGGGTCACAGAAACGAAAGCCGGGCCACAGAAACCAAACCCGGGTCACAGAAACGAAAGCCGGGCCACAGAAACCAAACCCGGGTCACAGAAACGAAAGCCGGGCCACAGAAACCAAACCCGGGTCACAGAAACCAAATCCGGGTCACATAAACCAAAGCCGGGGCACAGAAACCAAAGTCGGGTCACAGAAACCAAAGCCGGGTCACAGAAATCAAAGCCGGGTCATTGAAACCAAAGCCGAGTCAAAGAAATGAAAGCCGGGTCTCAGAAACGAAAGCCGGGTCACAGAAATGAAGGCGGGTCACAGAAACAAAAGCCGGATCACAGAAACGAAACCGGGTCACAGAAATGAAAGCAGGGTCACAGAAACGAAAGCTGGGTCACAGAAAAAAAAGCCGGGTGACAGACACAAAAGCATAACCGAAGAAACAAAAATCGGGTCACAGAAACGAAAGCCGGGCATTGAAACCAAAGCCATGTCAAAGAAACCACAGCCGGGTCACAGAACCAAGCCATGTCACAGAAACCAAAGACGAGTCACAGAAACCAAAGCCTAATCACAGAAACCAGAGCTGGGTCACAGAAACCAAAGCCAGGTCACGGAAACTAAAGCCGGGTCACAGAATCCAAAGCCGGGCCACAGAAACCAAAGCCGGGTCACAGAAACCAAAGCCAGGTCACAGAAACAAAAGTCAGGTCACAGAAACCTAAGCCAGGTCACAGAAACCAAAGCCATGTCACAGAAACCAAAGCCGGGTCACAGAAACCAAAGCCAGGTCAAAGAAACCAAAGCCGGGTCACAGACCCGAAAGCCGTGCCACTGAAACCAAAGCCGGGTCACACAAACCAAAGCCAGGTCACAGAAACCAAAGGAGGGTCACAAAAAGCAAAGCAGGGTCACAGAAACCAAAGCCGGGTAACAGAAACCAAAGCTGGGCCACAGAAGCCAAAGCCGGGTCATAGAAAGCAAAGCCGGGTCACTGAAACCAAATCCGGGTCACATAAACCAAAGCCGGGGCACAGAAACCAAAGTCGGGTCACAGAAACCAAAGCCGGGTCACAGAAATCAAAGCCGGGTCATTGAAACCAAAGCCGAGTCAAAGAAATGAAAGC
>SZWC01025802.1:7965-31199 GCA_023375785.1 Penium margaritaceum
GTGTGTGTGTGTGTGTGTGTGTGTGTGTGTGTGTGTATGTGTGTGTCTATGAGAGAGAGAGAGATATGGAGAGAGAGAGAGAGAGATTCTTAATCAACATTTCACAATCATGAAGTTTCTTATGATTGTTGTTCCCTCTCCAGGTGAACGAGGTTAGGTTGGGTATGAAAACATAACATCAAGTTTTAGTAGCGTAGCACATGAAAGGAGTTGGAACGTCTTCATTCAACCATATCATTGACATCCTGTACATTAGACACATGAAAACACAATAGCAATATATTACGTGGTACCACATCAATAACATTTCTTACAAAGATGCTTCAGGCATAACATAGCCCATGGATGACATGAATGGACTTTGATTTACTAGAGAGCAAAATCATTGCACGCATCGGGCCAGTGGCATACCGATTGCTGCTTTCGTCGAGTATGAAGATACATGACGTGTTTCATGTGAGCGTGTTGGCTCCATACACGGCTGAGGGAACCGTTCAGCTACCACTGGCAGTCCTTCCTACCGATGGCAAATACGAGGTTCTCCGCCTATTTCAGCACCGAGAGCGTACCCTCCGGTCGCGGGTTGTTAGGGAATACATTGTTCATTGGGTCGGGTGTGGACCTAAACATAACTCATGGGAGCCCAAGTCTCGGTTGCCCACAGGGGTGGTCAACGAGTATTGGAGCGAGCTGGCAGCTCCCAAGGATCGACGCATGTCAAGGGGCACCACCTAAACGCGGAAAAGATGAACAACATTCCCGCAGGGCGGCATTCATGGACTGCAACCATAGGAGGTTGGGGACGCCCAACATGGTTGTCGCTCGGATGCTCTAGCCTAAGGGGAGGAGGCTGCTAGTCGTGCTGACCGACAAGCTACAACTTCGGTGTAAGTGCCATGCACGTGTTCATGTTTAGCTGGTGATTGGAATTATTAAAATTTTCCACAATGTTGATGACCCACTGACCGGTTTGGCCGGTTTGGTCCTCCCTCCTCGCTGAAGCAAGGAGAGGTTGTGCACCACCCCTCGCGTCAGTGAGGGCTGGCTAGCGGCCAGCACTTCGCTAGACGTCGGCAAGCTTGCTGCCGGCCGGCTTGACGGCCGGCGGTCGGCCAAGCGACCGGCCAGCCACCAGCCGGCCAACCGCCAGCCGCTGATCACGGCCTCAGTCCGATCGACGACTGAGGGGCCATGAGGGCCTCGAGGGTGAGGCCTTGTGGCCTTGTGCCCTCGCCCCCCCTCGCCCTCCTTGCAAACGAGCAAGCGAGGACGAGGGATAGGGGGAGCAAGGTGAGGGCGAGGATGTGGGAAGCGCACGAGAAAAGTCGGCGCAAAATCGCCGATCGTGCATCGCACGCGACAATTTTGTACCGACGTGTCAAAAACAGAACTCAAGTTTGTTTAGGACGTACTATGGGTTTCGAAACCGGAAAACTCGTACGAATGCACGAGTTCGAGGTAGAAAATCTCTGTTTGGGTCTTAAAACCAGGGGTAAGGTTAAAAACAGAAATGGGCCTCCAGATACTCGAAACATTTGAGTCTCCTTGCTCTGGGTCGTTGATGACGATTGCCCCTCAGTCCTGCAAGGGGTTAACTCCTCACGCGGACTGAGAACGCCAATCTGTGAACTCCGACGACGACTTCGGAAAAGGAGCTGGAGACTCGACACGTTACAACAAGTCTGAGATTTAAAGCTGCTGCCTATGGGTTGAATCCCCATAGAACAATTGCCCCATGTTTACCAACTCTCCTTAGCCATGAATCTTCTCAAAATCATCACGTACCTAAACGTTTTCTCTCATACCACATGAATATTTCTAAAGTCCTCTCTATGCTTTTCTAATGATATCGTTGAGTGTTTCTACACACTCAAACATAGCCCAATACACCTAAACTAGATATAACAGCCATGAACACTATCACGGACATGAAGTGCATGTGGAGACTTGTGGACACATAAACGCACATAACCACCCATATAAGTGTTGCAAACTCGCACAAGAACTATAGAAGCAATGATATTGTGCATCCTTGTATTTGAAGCAGTAAAAGAGAAATCATAGAATGATACAAGCAAGGATGCTACTCAAGGCCAACAACGAATCATCCACGTGACCGAGGAATTCATTTGTAAATGTGTTAAATGGAATGGGTATTAGCGGTTCAATTAACCTTGGTCTTGCTACGATCCTCCCTGACACATGGGAAGTCTTAGGCACTTCGTCCATAACCTTGGAAATCACTTATTGAGCCTCGCTCAAAACCATCTCAAAGCCATAGAAAATGGGACGCCGATAGTTGAAGTAAGGCTGAGCTCATGTTTGTATCGACATTGCATGCTCGCCAGGGGCATAGGACACTGCCATTGTCCTTTTCGCTTAGGTTGGTGATTTTTTGGCATTGTGGAGCCAAAGAATAAGGTTCTTTTGTTTGGAAAAGTCCAACGTGGCTGCGTGGCAATTTTAATGAATACATGCAAATAGGATGGATCCCACGATCATCTGAGAAAGCTAGGTGCCTTCGAAAAAGTTTGAGGAGTTTGAGCTCGTACTTTTCTAGTACTGGTCCAGTATAGTAACTTAAGTTTATGGTGTAAACAAACATAGTCACAAGAAGTGGGGATAAAACCTACAAATATTCGACAGAGAAAACGTACCCTCCCACAAGGTGAGGTGTTTCCTCCTTGATTGACCTTCTACATTGGTAGTGTGCATATTTGTTAGCTTCTAAGACAGCATAGGAGTAGACAAAGCAAGCAAAATCCATGCAACACGGGAAGTCATACATTGTGTAGGCCACCTCTATGGAATGTTGGTTAAATTCCCATGCCGTTCAAGATTTCAAGAGACATGCCCATGCTAATCTTCAGATTTCCTCAACCATCCATTTTTTTCATACCCTGTGTGCGACCCACATTGTGTATGATGCACAAATGTAACCCTTGGGTCTCAATTTCATCTAGTTTCACATTGGAGATGCAACAGGTTGGTACACGCGAAATCTGTATGCAAAGTCGCTTAGCCATCAGGAACTCAATGATCTTGGGCATTGGACAATGACAATATATGTCATGTTGCAACAGTATCCCTCCTTTTGTACCTCCAACTACTTCACATGGCGTATTTTTTGTTACATGTGGTCACTACACAAAATTGCACACCACGTGGCGGAGGACCAACGCGTGGCTGTGCAATTGCACACCCCAAGTGTTAGGGATATGCCCGTGAAAAAGACATGTTCTCACTTGGCCCGTCCCACGTCATGGTTATCTTTGTGGCTCTAATGTAAGTTGAAGGAAAAGGTGGGTTGTGTTGGCAACATGTAATCTGCCACCAATGAGCCAAGGAAGTTTTTCATCCCGTGCACGTCACCCATGGATGCAATTGCTACCTCCTTTGAATTGTACATGTGTTCCTCATATATATTACCAATACCCACAACAAATACAAGATGGTTTGTAAACGTACGATGATCGCATCAATAGACTCGTGCGTTGAAACTCTTTGTCATCCCAACATCGACATGAATGCCGTGTGGCGGACAATACAAAACAATGCATCGAGCGAAGTTGTTTGCTAGTGAAGCTGGGGATTCCTCTCATTGACAACTATGTAAACCTCCTTGGGCTGGCATCTCCCATACGTTGTTGCAATATGACGGTGTAACTACAAGTGATGTTTGGTTCTTTGTTTGTCGAGAGTATGACAAGGATGACTTGCTGTGTATGGGTGGCAGTTGAGGAATAACTCTTGGCAAAGGTTGGTATAATAGAACCGCTCCGTTGATGATTCCAAACTATCTGTCTAATACACGTGAGGAAAAGAAGCCCACTTGTCCTACTGATCTTTGTTTCTGTGTATGTTTTTCCTTTGCCTGTTTTTCTTTATTTATCCTTTTTAAACGAATTGCTTAAGTACACCCTAAATAATCCTTTTTGGGTTAAAAAATGTTATATTATCGTGAGCTTGTATGGAACACATAACACAATTAGTCCTCTAAGTCTCGCACTCATCGAAATCAGAGAACACGTGGATACCAATCAAACGAAATGAAGGATCACACATGTTGGAATGAAAACACATTTTCCACGTTACATCCTTTGTTAGCCAAGGCAAAGCAACACCACGACACACAGGATAGCGTAAGAAATTTGTGTTTTCTAGAGAAAGTTAATTCATTCACTTTTTTGTGTGACACAGTTAGGCAACCTCACCTTCCTCCTCTACTTCGTCGTCGTGAAGGAGAATCTTCCCAGCAAGGGGTACAACATCAAGCTAAAACTTAGGAGTGAAGGCACGTGGGAAGTTGGCTTTAGCCCAAGCCGACTTCATGGCTTTCTCACCACGGATAAAGTACCATGCCTTGTGGAACGAGGCACACGCCTCCACATTGAGGAGGGCCATGCCTATGTTGGTGGCCTGGCCTTTCCGTGTGCGCTCGGCTCCCCATGTTGCATGCAGCTCTTCGGTCATGTTGTTGGGGGGCTTCATAGTGCCAACATCGCATGGCTGGTCGTTGGAAATGCAGCCAAGGGGAATGTAGCATGTGTCCGTGTATGGGTAATTCGTGTCAAGCCATTCTTGAAAATTCGTACATGCGTGAGGACGCCATGCATCCAGGATCAAAAAAATGTCTGACTTCCCAAATTCAATGTCGCGCTCCGTGCACATGCGAGTGTAGTGCGATACGAGAACCCCTCCCACCCACTCTCGGGTAGTTTCTCTGTGTGCCCAGTGGTTGGACGTGAACGTCAACAACGTGCCACTCTCCTGCATGTTGCGCGCATGTGGTCCGCACTGGCTTGGACTTGCCTAAAAAATCAGCTGCGTGGGCATCAATTTACCCATCATGGTGCAGCTGATGAGTGCCGTTATCTGCCATCTGTTCTCGAGTCTGAGGATCCCCAAGTCTGTGCTACCCATCGGAGGGAACGTGTGGGCCGCGAACGGCATCAGTTGGATGCACGTGTGGTCCGCGTTGACCACAAAGAAGGGTTCGATGTTGTGCCACACGCTGTTGGAAGGCGAAGACTCGTTCCTCCCAATCAGCAGATATATTTTGTGCTACGTTCGTGCCACAACGCCACGACCACCCCATCTCTCTCCTCACAAACTTCCCGGACCCACGGACGTCCGAAAGCGCATGACCCCGGCTGTTCCAAGACATTTGGTGCATGGGCGGCAATGACGTTATGGACTTCTCGACGGATGGTCTTGTACTCCAGTGCGTCTCTTGCTGCGTAGGCGTCCTGCGAAACTTTTACAATATCGACTATAACTTCTGGACATGTTGTAAGCCGTGCTTGCTTGCTGCGGCTGCCTTGCTTGTGCTTGTGCTTGGAGAAGAGAGGGGTTGTTGGTGCCGTCTTAAAAATTGCAAGAACAAAGTTGCAATATTGAGGCCGTACAACAAGGTTACCTGGCTCAAACCACTCAGCGACAATAGAGAGGGCGAGGCGATCATAGGTGCAAAAACCATCTGGGGTACGCGATGTTTTTTTAAATGCTTCACAGCAGCATATGCAGCTTTTTTTTATCCCTCACAGCCTTGTAGATGGTGCGAAAGTGGCCCAACCCAAACCTGTCGCAATACGGTCCACTTATGCTTGCGATTGAGTAGGTACTATCGTTGTCAGATGAAATTGCCGCGTACGACACCTGGTGTGCCATGCACTTGATGTCAATGCTTTTGTTTGCCCCTTGATTGTTGTCGCCGTCATCGTCACTACTTTTGTTGTCACTATCCATGCTGGCACTTCCGCTACTATCATTGACGCTACTGCTGCTACTGCTACTCAGTGCTACGGTGTCTTCTTTGTTTGTCTAGCCATTGATGCGCAGTGCACTCGTGCGCGGGCGTGTCACCGTTGGCAACCGCTTCGGGTTGTCGTTCGGGACCTTCGCCTTCCCCTTCTCCTTGTACGTGGGATGGCGTCGAGGCATAGCTGGAGTTGCTAGATTTAGTGTAGGAGGGCTGCAAGTTGTGTTCGTCTTCACCACGTCTTGATTCTTCAACTGTGCTTGCTCGCAGCCTCGTAGTCACGCACGCATGCAACATCTTCATTAAGACGATGTTGACGTGTGACTTCTAGCGCGCAAATGACAAGTGGGACCGTCGACGGTATGGTATGCGGCAATGCGACCATGTGGCCATGTCCTTGTCATACGTGGATGCCAACGCACCTGCAGGCCGCGAAGCGTTGGTTGAGTCGGACGCAAGGAAAACCTTACGAGGACGCCCGACTGCACGTATAGTTGGCGGTGGATGCGGTGGAGGACCCTGGCGGACAACGTTCGCCAAATGGCGAGCACGCTCCTCTCGTGTCACTGGCTGCAGAAAGCGGTCAATGGTGGGAAAAGGGATTGACGGTAGTCAACGGTGTGACATATGTCAATAGTTGGACTAAGCAAACATTTACGGGAGGTGCTTTGACAACAATTTGCCTGCAATAGCGAATCTCAAAGCGATTCGCTATGTGTCGCACTCATTCAAGCATTCAAAATTTCCAACGGTAAGCGCATGTGTTTCTTGTCCGTGGAACATCCGTATCCTAAAGAAAATAAGAAGATAGTATGTACTCGCGCCTCCGCAAAAAAATGGGGGCACGTTGGTGCTAGAGGGTCATCTGCTCTCCAAGTGATCAAATTGGTTTGTCGACGAATTCAAAGATCATCAAGTTTCGTTGAACGGCTTCAAAAGAACAAACCAAACAATTGCATAGGCGAAAACCATTTACAAAATCAAGGATCACATAAACAAGAATATTGGAAAAAAAAAAAAAACAAAACCAAAGATCACTACGCTAATATTAATTTGTGTTAGATGCCTTTTGCCGACTCGAGACGGTGGTGGTATGTCGTTGGTTGTATCAATACTGGCCGTCGAGGTTTCAAATGCATCCCTTGCACATGTCCATCAAAGCGCAACACACAAGGCTCCTTAACGAGCATGGATGTAGAAAAATTTTCCACACTTTGTTTGACTGACAAGATAATTTCCCTTTAGAGAAGAGGTAATCCATGCCAAACTGGATTTCATTGAGATGGGATCCTAAGAGCCTTGTCCTTGGCTCAAGAGGTGGGGTGGATTGTAAACATGTGGAAATGGTGGCTTTGGTGGATACGTAGCAGGGATGAATTTTTCTGTGGCCATTAAAAAACAGGGTGCTCATATAAGGCATCATAATAGTGATATTCGGACAGAATAAATTTTTTATGTGAAGAAGAAATTTGGGGCTTGATAGGATGCTTTGAATTGTTTGAAAGCTGGGGCAGCCTACATGGCTCATAGTTAGTATGTTGGGTGGTCTAATCCATTATCTCCGCAATCTCGACGAGTTCATATCGTGGGTAGAGAACTTCCTTGAGGAATATCTCGCTTACTGGTTGTTTGGCGCGCTTTGTAACTGTGCGAGCGAACAGCCGCCTAGTGACGTGCCTCCGCTCGGCAGCATCGTCAGCGGTTCTCTTTGTTTTTTTCTGCTTTGATTGCATACCTTTAACAATAGAGTTCGTTCATAGACATGGTCGTCCTCCGCACTTTTCCTGTTCCTGTCCAAACCGAACTTGTCTCCAACCTGCAAAGAAAGGCAGCACTTGCCGTAGACCGAAGGTTGAATAGTCCAAGAACTTCACAATGTCGCGGTAGTTCAGACAGACATCAGCTATTGCCTCACGTATATCGACTGGCAAAAGCAAAGAGACATGAAAACATGGACAGAAATGCGGAATATACACATAACTGCAGAATTGTCTGAACGCTAGCCATGAACACGGTAGCAAGAAGCCGTCCTAGAAAAGAACAGAATTCGAGAGACGAAGAGTAACTTATACAGGGATTAGCCTGATGCGGTCTGGATTTCAGCGGGTCCATTATCACGCGAGCTGGGTCACACAAAACACCCACAATACCGGGGAAAAGGAAAAAGAAGAAAAAAACTTTTGGATCCACAAGTTTGCAGGCAAGGAGGAAATGAAAAATTGTCCAAACTGATAGTAGTCCGAACCTGTTCGAAGACGCAATATAACCATGTGAACTTTTCAGTATGTACCCTCTGTCTTCGACCAGGGAGGACAATACCATGAAGTAAGACATACAAGACAACTTTGGACAACATAAAGAAAAACATTCCCCTTCAAAACGTACGCTCATCTGACCTGGCTACTTTATAATTCGCAATGTACTGGTTAGAAGAAAAAAGCACTATAGATACCAAAACAAATTTGAATAAGAGAATGCATGTAGAAAAATCTTTCAACATCAAGATAGAACAAACAAACCTCCATTAATGAAAATCATTTCACTACTTTTGAACATATTTATTACCAGATTTTCATCATCGTAGAATGATACAAAAATTCATCAAACATGGATTTTGTGTTCCTATTAAAAATGTAGATTTGCATACAATCAACATTAAGACATACACGATTCATCTTCATTTCTACATGGTCTTATTTCATATCTCTTTACAACCCTCCCGAATTTCATGAGTATAACTTTAAATACTAAACCATTAAACAAGGTTTTCCATGTTCGACCAATGTCACGTGTCATTTTGTTTCACATGGATATTTAGAATTTATAAAGACTCCTTCATCAAGTTATGGAGTATTACATTTAACTTCTAATCGTGTTCTAAGTTATTTCAAGGGATAAAGTTTTGAGAAATGAAAAGATGTTTGTGAAAAAACACATAGTTTCTCTTATCCCACATCACAGGAAATAGAAATTAGGTGGAAGAAAAATAAAAAATACATTATTTATAAGAATGATTAGAAAATCATGCCCTTTCATAGTTTACAGGGAGGAATTCATGACCTCAACAAGTATGGAAAACATATACTCTATTTATTTTCTAAACAGTGGTAGAAAATCTTACCATGTTGGAATGTCTCAAGTTTTGAGAGACTAATAAACACAATAAAGCATTAGAATCATGACAAATCCCCATTAAACGAATGACAAGAGCAAATTAAATGTCAATGCATGCCCCTATTGTGAAGAAACATTGCATTTTGTGAATTTCATGCCGAAACATTCTCTAAAGGATTTACATCAAGTTCTTTAGGGGATTCATGGTTATGCCCATGCCAAAAAATAGGCCTAAACACTGAAGTGATCTATTCGTAGCTTCACTCCTCCCCGTCCTATATCGCGACTTCTTCGCAACCACTCATTTTCCGCACCAAGGGTGTTCCTCTGGTATACCTCGGAATATCTATGCATACACCAACCATTTTTGGGTCACTTATCAAACTCGGCGGAACCTACACACGATGATTCCACACGTTTTGAGACTACATACAAAGTTCCAACGCACGGCTTTGAAAAACTTCGTGAACAATTAATTTGGTCTCCAAGCCCCCCGACAAACCAATGAGGGCCTTATCAAGCGATCAAACTAGAATGCGACATCGCATAACGTGAACCGCCGTAAATTTGTATGGCTAATCGTGCCTCTTTTGTCTTACACTCGCACATGATATACATGTTGCTGAGTTTCAGCACTAACGATAATAGCCACACCTTTTGCTTTTAAATATTCTCTAATGTTTATGTTTTTCCAAAATGAGACACGTCCCGATTTTAACTATGAACAACCTGACTTCAGCACACCATAACACTCACTATTTGAGCGCATTGGCCTCCGCAAGGCATAAAAGTATTTTACATTAGCACGAGCCTCGTACGTGTCTTTAAGCACATCTCCACGGAAAAACTTCGCAGACTAGAAGACACTGTTGGAGCACGGATTGAGTGCACCTAGCTATAATAGCGGATGTCGGCGAATACAAAAGCAATGGGCGACGACATCCCACAAAGGACATCAGAGTCATCAAGGAGGATGAATGGATGATGGTTGGCACCTCGACTAACGCAACCAATTCGGAGGTAGGCATGTTTTACATGCTAGTTCTACCTACACCACCGACGAACACAACTAAATTGTTCACACGTGATCAATACACAGAGGTGACTGGCCAGCTAGTGTACATGGAAGCATTTGAACATTTACTTGAAAACAACTCTAATAGTATGTCGAGAAATGCTATGAATCAGAAGCGTGCGAAGCGGTTCTTGCCGATCTAATTCACTTTTGCTAGGCCTTTATTCAGCCAAGGGTTTCCCATTTCGTTCGATCTAGCAAATTCCACTATACGGATGGTCCGAATATTCTTCATAGGTTTGGAATTGTACTTCACTATGTTGGGGTTCACACTGAAGAAGAAAAGGAGAACCTCGTAGCTTTGCTTTTGCGAGGCACGACTTTAAGTGAGTGGTTCGATAACATAGCTATTGAACAACAGAAGGCAAGAAAAGGAAGTGATCAAATGGGTTTCGCATCGTCGGCACAACATGTAATATCTCTTGACCAGACTCACTCGACTTACAAATTATCTAAAACTCCCCTATCGTATTTGAGTGAGTTTACCGAGGCACTTGTTCTTGTTTTGGCAGGAAAAACATGAAAACAAAAGTTGGCTATCGGCTATAACCATTGAAGCACTTGTCAAGCATGGAATAATATAGAAAGTATCTTCACAAAATCATCATAGGCACTAGCTTGGTAAATGAACTCTTTTTTCACTATAGTGGCCTCAAACTTCATCTTTCCAGAGCACTCACTATCTACAACATCACCAAGAATTGAGCACAGATCTTTGTAATTTTTCAACACATCAATTTCACAAATTTGAACTCAATTTTAAATAAATCCCACGGTTGGTACCTAAAACATCAATTAAAGCAGAGTAGTTGGCATAAATTTTAAAAATGGGAGAGCTCTACCCAGATGGAGGTCGATGTCATTGATCTACAAGAGATTATCACCCTTGTTACAACTGCGAAAAGATTAGGCACATGGCAAGAAACTAACCTAGGTGCAAGCGAAAGGGGGGTATGAAGGAGAAAAAGTGAAAATGAGGACAGGAGTCAAGGGCCAAGTCCGGGAGTAGACGAAGAAACTCTCGTCCTTTCCCAAAACCCACGCGTAGTGATCAAACACCTGTAGACTACAATTGCATTGTATGGGGGTTCTTGGGATCCAAAACTTTGAAAAGGGACTCGAGGATGACTTACTTGTTATATAGTTAAGAGTGGAACAACGGGGTTGCAAAAGTAAAAGTACTTTGTTGACATTACTTTATGGAGATGCATCTCACCATCATGTGTTTCATCAATTGGTGAAAAATGCAGGTTTGAAGCACAAACCGAGGGCTTTTAGAGGTAAAACCGTCAATGGACAAATTTGTATTCTTTGATTGAAGTAGCCGTTACGAATTAGGATGGGGGATTTGGACGACTTAATCGTCAAAAGATCTTGCCTAATGAGTGATTACAAAGTGATAGTTGTGCGTGCCTTTCTCTACCAAAAACATTTGGTAGATGAATGGAGTAAAGATGCTCTCTACACTAGATGCTATAGGCAGAAGATTTTCCATCTGCTTGTGCAACCGTAAAAATGCGGGTGACTTGCTGAAAGTAACATTGAAGTAGTTGAAAGCGACAAAATAGTGGCATTAGTTATTGTATGCATGCAACGACCACTAGCTACACGGATCTCATTTGACGTTGCAAAAGAATACATGAGGAGAGGGGCCTCAGAGCGGTTGATCCACATTGATCTCAACTATACCTACAACAAATTGGTGTTCACGTCTGAAGCATCAGACTCATCGACATCATGAGCCTCATGAACATCGATGTTCACAAACATAATAGAGGATTTTTCTCTGATTGTGAAAGAATTTGAAGGGGTTTCTTTGACAAGTTTGCAAGCAAACGCCCTTGCAATCGCATTATTGACCCTTGAATTGAGCTCAAACTCGATAAAAGACCAACCGTTAAGGGGATCTACCGGAGGAATGATCACAAACCCACACATTTAATGCGATTGTCTGTTTCACCATGTGCGCCACTAGTATTGTTTGTAGATAAGAAAATGTGCAAAAAATAGATGTGCATGGACTATGCTGTGTTAAACAATATTACAATCAAGAATTGTTGCACTTGACTTTGAGCAGATAAGCTTTTCAAACTATGGTTTGGAGCAAGAATTTTCAGAAACATTGATCTGCAGAGTGTTGACCACCAATTTTGCATTATGGATGAGGGTTTTGTAAAAATATCATTTCGAACGGACATTTAAGCTTTGCAGTTATGTTGTTTGGACTCATGAACACCCTTTTAATCTTTATGGAAATAAGGAACAATATTGTTTGACCATACCTTAATGACTTTGGCGTGGTGTACTTAGACAACATCCTTGTGTGCAGCTAAAATCTGTTTGAACATCGACGACATCTCCGGCAAGAAATCAAAGACCTTCAATGGGAGAAGTTCTTTGGGAAGCTCTCAAAGTGTCATTTAAGGCAATGTTTGATTGAGTTTTATGGATACATCATCCGCAATGGACAAATATTGATGGATTTAAAATGGATATATTTGGTGATGGATTGGCAGACTTTTGTAAAAGTTAGTGACGCACAAGTTTCTGTCTTCTCATAACTACTACAGAAGGGTTTTGAAGGATTCTGCCGGGTTGTGAAGGCCTCTTTTGAAGCTCACCCGGAAGGATTGGGAGTGGAATTTGGGAGACAACAAAGAAGAAGTTTAAATGTTTACGAAAAGATGTGACTTTCGCGCCAACCCTTTTATTCATAAATGCGATGGCGAAAAACATAATGGCCACAGATGCCTCTTTTTGACAATTAAAGCCGTCATCATATAAGACAACGGTGTATGAGAATTACCCACCATGTACATGTTGGGTAAGCTTCAAAAGGCGGACTTCAACTAAGTCGTCCATGAAAATGCAATGTTCGCGGTTATTCACACCTTTAAAACCCTACGTCGTTATTCAAAGTGCTAGAAATTGTGGTCTGAAAGAATCAACACGCAATTACGTATCTGAAACACAACCGAACCTCATCTAAGGGGAAAATTTGTGGATGGAGTTCCTCAATTCATACCTTGACTGCGAGATGAGGTATTTGTCAATAAAAACAAATCCAACGGCTGCTTTGAGCCACTGGCCCAATTCCATTGAGGTCATCACAATGCGGATTCTTGTCAACCCATAAGTGGCAAAGTTGTTCTGACGTGGTAATGTGGACCTGGGGGCCTAAGACACCATAAAATTCTACTTTGCAAGTGATTATTGGAAAAGAAAGCACAATAGTCCAATATTTCTCCAAAGTAAGGGAGCTACGGCTCATGCTTCTTGAGGAATGCCATGACACCGATAGAGGAGGTGAATAAAAAATTGAGAAGACTTTTTGGAAGTTCATAAAAAAATATTGGTGGGTAAAGATGGGGTTGAATTTCGCGAACAATTGCAAAATATACAACCTTTGCCAATGTCACAAGAGTTGACGCACCAAACCTCTCGAACTATAACAAGTGTTAGAAAGTCTAGAAACTTTTACACCAATACTTTCATGGATTTGTGACTAATTTTCCAGTCACACCAAACCTTTTTCACGCTGTTTTTGTCATTGTCGCCATGTTTTGAAGAAAACACACCTCAATCTTACCATCACAGATGTAATCATCAAAGGTTCTTCATGATTGTTCCTTGAATGTATTATTTGACTTTCCCGGGTTTTGCAATCAATCATGTCCGATAGAGATTTGTAACTCACTAGCTAACTTTTTGTTAGACCTAATGAAGTGGTATTAAATTCATCACTAACTTTGAATGTCGTTACATGTGCAGACTAATGGAAAAACTAAGCGCACCAACCAAAAGCTCGAACAACTTGTTTGATCACAATGTGAACATCAGAATAATGATTGTGCACTGAAGCTACCTGTTTCTGAGTTCGCATTCCATTTGCCAACGTTTGGCATAAAGGGGAAAACACCTTTCAAGGCGGTTGATCATGTAGAACAATCCACGCAAATCGGTGTGAAATCTTAGAGAAACATCCTCGCAGTTGACACACATCCACAAGACTTTTGCGTTATCTTGAAAGGGAATTTTCAAGCTCTCACCACGACACAAGCGTCCATGAAACAACATGCAGATAAACAATGCCAAATTGAGGAGTTATGCATTGGCAACAAGGTTTTTGTCTGCTTGGGGATTGTCAAACTTTGTGTATCAAGCAATCCAAAACTCAAGCCTCGATGTTTAGGGCCTTTCAACATCTTGGTGATGCACACTAAAAACGTCGCAAAGCTATGACTACCCGAAGACATGCTTATGTACTCCGTGTTCCACAAGAGTAAACTTTGACACAACACCAATCAAGAAAAATACTTTCCTTGATGTTTGAGACTCGCTCTATCGCCCATGATTGCGGATGGTGACCATAAGTATGAAGTTGAGAAAATCCTTGATAGTGGACAACAAGGAGGCATGGATGAAAGTCTAGTCAAAGGGAAGAAATATGTTGCGGTACACAAGACTATGAGTTAGGACAACCAACTTGTCGATGCTGGTCCTCTCATCAACAATTATTTAGATCGCTCAAGGTGTAACGGATTCAAATTATGGTGATTTGTGCTATTTTAATACATTATGTAATTTGTGTATATGGTACATGCAATACCTCAGGTTCTTAGTTTCCTGGTAGTTTACATGCTTGCATTCATTTTGCAATACACCATTGAACTAGTGGAAGAATGTTTTACATTAATGAACTATTTGAATTCTACTGTGGTTTCTTATGTATGTGACGTTTTCTTAATTATCTGTATTCAAATATGTTACCCTACTTATATACTTACATGATATGGTTGGTACATTGGTCTCTTGTCATATATGTCACAAACGTATAGCGACAACGCGAGGTACTTCATACCTCAAAAGGCCTTAGTTGTGACTTTGCTTGAAGTTTGAAAGGGGCCGCTCGTGTCATTTGCTCAACCTTGACAAAGGCCATGGTGCGCCCCCCCCCTCCAAAGTATGTCTTGTGTAACTGGGTGGTGTGTCTGATGGTGTATCGTGGAAATGCGAAGTGTTGGTGCTTGTGTATTCTTATGTTCCATCTTGCCCCCCTCCCTTCCGAACATGTGAAGTGTATTGGGCGGGTTTAGCGTAAAGTTTATCATAGATCTTTATCGATACCGAACATGTTTACATTTTTTTGCGCATCTCTTATGGTACACAAGTTGACATATTCGATACCCCCTTGATACACACTCTGATACACCACCCAATACACTATTTACTTTTGGGGGGAGGGGTGAGGCTATCCACACCCCCCCTCCATATCAAAAGTGTATTGGGGTGGTGGAGTGAAGAGGTTGCAAATAGAAATTAAAAAATACAACTTGTGTATTGTCGATCGCTTCAGTCTATAAAAAGTACTTTACAGGCTGCGGGGCTATAGTTGTGGGACCCCCCCCAAAGAACCTCGAGTTTACTTGGGGAGTGTATCGTGTGTTGTATCATGGAAATGTGAAGTGTTGGATCTTATGTATTCAAAATTTCCATTGCGCAAGCCCCCCCCCCAAAAAAAAACAGGTGAAGTGTAATTTGAGGATGTATCCTTAAGTTTATGGTATACGTCTATTGATATCGAACATGTGTACAATTTTTTGGTCATCACTTATGATACACAAGTTGACAAAGTTGATACCCCTCAGATATAGACTTCAATACACCACCCCAAGACACTTTTGAATTTGGGAAGGGGGGGTGAGAGGGTTATCCATACCCCCCCTTGATATTAAAAGTGCATTGGGGTGGTGTAGCGGAGAGTGTTGCCGATAGACATTAAAAAATACAACTTGTGTATTGGTGAGTGCCGCCTTCCTCGATAAAGGAAAGGAAACGATCTAGGTCCCGCGATCGTAGGGTCCGTAGGGCAAGTGCACAGGCAAGTATATTCATAGAACCCCAACCTCGTTGTTGAACTTGGGGGTTTACTTGAGGTTCGGGGTGGAGTATGAACAATAGGTTTGAGGGCTTGCCTTGAAGATCTCCCGAACCTCGTAGTTTGGTTGTTCAAGCATCGGGTTAGGGCGGTTGCCGTGTTAAAATTAAGGAAACTAGCCAGTATAGTGAGAAAAATTTGCTTGTAATTTTTTCGCAACATTTCTTGTGTTCGACATGTGCAATGCCGATGTCAGACTGGAGCGACCTTGCCATCGAAGTCGGCGAGGTCCTCCTTCGTGGGCGAAATCGCCCTGTACACTTGGCGTCTAGTGTATTATGTGGACTCGTTTAGTCAAAGTAGGTATGCTCTGTCAATCAAAAACAAAGGCCTTAATAGTACATTACAACAAAGGACGACCCAAATAGGTATGGTAATATAAACCAAGCCTAACACTAATATTGGAGCAGTTGTAAGTGGGCCACATTAGAATAATAGTATTTCTTTCATGTGTACGTTGTTCACAATGCAAAAGCATTATTATTCTAGAATATTTTAAATGATATGAGAACTTTACAGAAGTTCAATGAAATTTCCATGCCAATATGCATAGAAATTTAGGTGTATTTAGGATCTACACAAAACGTCCATGAACCATTCCTATTAATGGCAGTAAATTTCCTAGAAAAATCCTCTACATATGTTTCAATTTTGTACACCAGATTATCAATGTGTAAGTTTGGATTGATTGACCAGAAGTGACGGATTTGATGGAATACCTGGCCGACTATGTCAAAACCGCAGTGCTTGAGGGTCTCCGACGCTCAAGCCATGCTGTCTCATTGCCCATAGTCCCAAGTGACCCGGCTTGAGCCACGTGGCTCCTTTGACCGGTCGGCGTGACACTACCATGCTACAATAGCCCCCACTAGGAGTGAGAGCTGCCTCGGTATCTTTAGTAATCCTTACGTGGGATTCAAGCCCTTGAGCTTTGATAGCAGTGTAATAGATTCGACAGAATCGTTGGCCGATAAGGCCAAAACCGTGGTGCTTGAGGGTCTCTGATCCTCAAGCCATCCCGTCTCACTACACACAATCCTAGGTGACCTGGCTTGAGCCACGTGGCTCTTTTGACCGGTCGACGTGGCACTTCCATGCCACACATGACCTCACCATAACAACGTGCTGGTGTGTTGCGGCTAAGAGGGAAGGGGTGAAGTGTTTTTGCAATGGCATATTGAGGACCCAAACCTCAAAGCAATTCAATTTTTGCTATGCTACTGCCCATCATATATTGCGATTTCGTGGCCACCACTTTTTTGAGCATCGAGGGCATTCCTTTGAGTGTCGTGGAATATCCACACACTGAAGGATCATTTTTGCGTCACTTCATGAACTCATTTGTATCTACTCGCGGTGATTCTTGACATTTCGAGACTATAGAGGAAGTTCTGGCGCATGACTTTGACAAACTTTGCTAACCACAAATTTGGTCTCTAACCCCCCATGTTGAACCGACGAGGGCCTTCTTGAGCGATCAAATCAGAACGTGGCATCGCGTCACGCGAACCGCCAAAACTCGAAATGGCTTGAATGAGCCTCTTTTCTCTCGCAATCGCACATTGTATACATGTTGTTGAGTTTTGGCACTTACGATAACAAGTACTCTTTCCCCTTCTCAACATTTTGAAATGCCCCCATATCACGAAAAGTGACACGTCCTGATTTTACTCGTGAACCACCTCACTTAAGCCCAACGTAACATGCTTGTATGTGTTTTGAGGAAATGATTGTAAAGGGATGGATGGAAAAGTTGATAAGTGAAAAAATTAATCTACTTGTATTTCATCATGGTACTTGGATACATGTGGTGTATATGATTATGATTTTAGTTGATTTAAATCACATTTTGATGCACTTGTGTCACTTACAATAAGTCAGAATTTATTCATTTCGTCTAGCCTTAATCAATGTTATCAATTTTTCATTAAATTCACATTGAATCATTTTCTTGTGTGTGTGTGTGCTTTTATATGTAGTAGGTTATTTTCTACCTATTATGTATCCATGAGAAGAGTATAAGAGGCATAACAAAAAAATCATTTTCATGGCCCATTATGAAACTACGTTAAATTTTATACACGTGAATTATCTTTGCTCAGATGTAGATGAGAAATGTTGTGTGAATGTACTTCATGACCATGAAGCAATTTGGTATTTCATGAACTTTTGTTCATGATAAAATGAATAAATGTGTTTATTTCTCAAAAAAGAGTAAATCGATGTATGTGGTTTTTTATGTTGAACCTTAAGAGATTTGATTATTATCTATGAAAATATGACATTTAAGTTTCTTTAAATTTGTAATCAAATTCTGTTTGTATTAAATTGACATGAAGGAGTAAGAATACAAATTTGCAAGCGTTTAGAATTGTATAGACGGGGGTGTGAGCATGGCACCCGAGGCTTGGCCATTGGGAAAAATTATGAGACCTAAAGTTTTGTTGTGTACCGGATCTTGATCTATAGTTGGTGAAGTGAACATAGTGTCTATGTACAGAGCTGACACTGATGCTTGTTGAGGACTTTTTTCCCGTGTATATGTTTCTTCCCTAGTGAGACTGATGAGTTTTTATCAAAAGATAGCCAAATGACACGTTTATCCTTTATGAAGTGTCTGGACATTGAGAGGGCATGTTGCACGTGCGTCTCCCACCAGATGGCGACCCCTCAGCTGCAGCCGGCTTCTGCCTCACGCGGCATGTGACTCTCGTCCTCCGTGGCGATCGTCAAGAAAAAAAAATGAAAAGCAGTCTACTGTTGGTCGGCGTCGCCGGCCGTTACCCTGCAGCTCTTCCGTTCCGCAGTGGCGGTTCTTCAGGAGTGAAGCAGAGCTCCATGGCGTTTCATGTTTCTCGAGTACACCATTCCGTCTCTGCGTAGCACAACCACCGGTGAAGTTCAAGGCAGTAAGCCACCGATACGAGGCCTGATTAGACGGCTGCTGTTCCTTCTGTCTCTTGCTTAGGTCACCGTTGCTTCATTTTTGTCACCCAGCGCTTCTTTCGACGTTTTAGTTCCTAGTCTTTTCGCTCAGCCGTCAGAATGGGTTGCGGAGCGAGCAAACCTAAAACCGACGACGACAGGGGAGCTGGCGGAGGCGTGAGGACAGAGTCCAAGCCAGACCCGCCCAAGCCTGCCGCTGCTGCTGCTGCTGCTGCACCGAAGCCGCCCGACGCCAGCAGCAGCAGCGGCGGCGGCGGGGCAGCGACATCGACCGCCGCAGACGGCGGCGGCGGAGCCACCAAGGACGCGAACAAGAAGACCTCCTTGACTGTGAACGTGCTGGGCAAGCCTCTGGACGACGTGAAAAACTATTTTACCATTGGGAGAGAACTGGGCCGGGGCCAGTTCGGCGTGACGTACCTGTGCACTGAGAAGAGCACGGGCGAGCAGTTCGCGTGCAAGAGCATCGCCAAGCGGAAGTTGGTGGCGAAAGAGGACGTGGATGACGTCAAGCGCGAGGTGGCCATCATGCACCACCTGTCGGGCCACCCCAACATCGTGGCGGTCAAGGGCTCGTACGAGGACAAGCACAACGTGCACATCGTGATGGAGCTGTGCGGGGGAGGCGAGCTGTTCGACCGCATCATCAACAAGGGCCACTACACGGAGAGGGCCGCCGCCAACCTGCTGCGGACCATTGTGTCGGTGGTGGAGTACTGCCACGCCAACGACGTGATGCACCGCGACCTCAAGCNAAAGAGGACGTGGATGACGTCAAGCGCGAGGTGGCCATCATGCACCACCTGTCGGGCCACCCCAACATCGTGGCGGTCAAGGGCTCGTACGAGGACAAGCACAACGTGCACATCGTGATGGAGCTGTGCGGGGGAGGCGAGCTGTTCGACCGCATCATCAACAAGGGCCACTACACGGAGAGGGCCGCCGCCAACCTGCTGCGGACCATTGTGTCGGTGGTGGAGTACTGCCACGCCAACGACGTGATGCACCGCGACCTCAAGCCCGAGAACTTTCTGCTGGCGAATAAGAAGGAGGATGCGCCTCTCAAGGCCACCGACTTCGGCCTCTCCGTCTTCTTCAAGCCAGGTGCGAAGCGGAAATGATTGTGGTTGTGGTGAAGCGGCAAGACGTTGCTGAAGAGTTTGTGCAGCTTAGCAGGGGCATGGTGGGGCGCGGTGTACTGGCAATGGCAGAGAAGAGAAGGGAGGGTGACCCGATAGAGGGCGTTGTCCGGCCTCGTTGCAGCGTTTGCTCGTCCTATGTGGCTGTGCTGCGACACAGTTTGCTGCAGCGACAGAGTGCTGCAACTCAGTTCGCCGCAGCACAGTTTTCTGGAGCTACTGGGGGACTCTGAAGGACGCAAGGAGGAGAAACACTCTGTAGACAGCGCACATTCCTAGGGAATACTCGGGTGGCGTGGAGATATTCTCCACATCGGCCTCTACACAACTTGTTGCTTTGACGTCCAAACTGACTTGACCACAAGGCCACGTCTGCCCTCGTTTGTCAAGATTCTTGACATTTCGCAGCTGCATGTGATTGTGTGCGAGTGACGAAAATGAGACAGAGACCACATTTGGTAGGAAAAAGTGCATGGGGTCGAGTGGGATTGTCAGCCAATGGGTGGGCTAATGAGTGACTGGGTTTGGCCAAGGGAGCGCACGCGCTGTCTTCTTGCTTCTTCAACCCTCGCCCCGCCTTCCCCTTCTCCCTGTCCCCCATGCCTCCCCCTGTCCCCCCTCGGCCCTCTTTCATACCTCCCAACCTCCATTCTGCTCCTGCTGTCCTTCCCGCGCCCGCCCTCTCCCCGCCTATCCCCTCTCCACTCTCTCTCTCCTCCCTCACCTCCCTCACCTCCCTCACCTCATTGTGGTCCACCTCTACTGTTGTCCTGTAGGGGAGCATCACGAGGTAGCCAAGCGTGCAGCTGCGATTGCACTGACGCCAGTAACAGTTTTCCTTTCTCTCTCATTGCACCAAGGCAAAGGCGTGTCACTCTGAGAGTTCCATTGTGACCCACTCCATGGATCACAGACTGTGATCCATCAAGTCTGTGATGGTCTGTGACCGTGACATAGACCGTGACACTGTGCGACATTTGGAATGTCCCACAATGGTGTCATGCCGTGAAGCGGCTTCACTGAAGCCACATGACAGCCACTGAAGTAAACGCCTTGGATGTTCAAGCTATGCCGTCACCTTGCAAACCCTTGGCAGAATTATCAGAGTGCCAGTTTATGTCCATGGGTAGCGAGGGGCGTCTGTGCACTAGCTGCTATGCAACCGGCACAAGAGCTGCTGCTTCACCCAATGCAGAACAGTGGGTACAGCAGCGGCAGCAGCAGCAGCTGCTGCTGCTCTTTTGTCCCTTCTTGAATGGTTGCTGTCGATTCTCTGAAGGGATGTGAGGTGGTCATGAGCTGTCGATGATGGTTGCTGTTGCGGCAGTGGCAGCTGCTGTTGCAGCAATGGCAGCTGCTGCTGCCAACTTCTTGACAGGTGCAGCTGGAGCAGCAGGAAGGTGTGGCACGGGACTGGGTGCTTTGGTAGCTGCCTCTGTTGCCGCCGTCAGTGCCTCCCCTTCTCTGGTGCAATAGTCACAGCAGATGTTGCTGTTGCTGACGCCTCCCTCTGTCTGGCGCCATGGTCATTGTGGATGTTACTTTTGTCAAAGCCTCCCCTTCTCTGGTGCAATGGTCACAGCAGATGTTGCTGAACCTGTTGGCCTTGTCGTCGGAGCTGCAGTTTCGCAGTCATAGCCCATGTCGGCTTGTCACGTGCGGTAGCTGCGGTTTCGTCGTCATAGCCCATGTGGGTTTGTCACCTGCGGTAACTGCCGTTTCGTAGTCATAGCCCATGTGGGGTTGTCACGTGCGGTAGCTGCCGTTCCGTTGTCATAGCCCATGTGGGGTTGTCACGTGCGGTAGCTGCCGTTCCGTTGTCATAGCCCATGTGGGGTTGTCACCTGCGGTAGCTGCCGTTTCGTAGTCATAGCCCATGTGGGGTTGTCACGTGCAGTAGCTGCCGTTCCGTTGTCATAGCCCATGTGGGGTTGTCACGTGCGGTAGCTGCCATTCCGTTGTCATAGCCCATGTGGGGTTGTCACGTGCGGTAGCTGCCGTTTCGTAGTCATAGCCCATGTGGGGTTGTCACCTGCGGTAGCTGCCGTTTCCTCGTCATAGCCCATGTGGGGTTGTCACGTGCGGTAGCTGCCGTTCTGTCGTCATAGCCCATGTGGGGTTGTCACGTGCAGTAGCTGCCGTTTCGTAGTCATAGCCCATGTGGGGTTGTCACGTGCGGTAGCTGCCGTTCTGTCGTCATAGCCCATGTGGGGTTGTCACGTGCAGTAGCTGCCGTTTCGTAGTCATAGCCCATGTGGGGTTGTCACGTGCGGTAGCTGCCGAAGGCAGCGACGTCGTGCTGCCAGGGAAGGGAGCACAGCTCCTGCTGTTCCTGTTGCTTCTGCCAGGCGCTTATGTGTGCACAGAGTGCTACACTCTTGAACACGAGAGACAATGGACGATGGAAGACGTCGTGTAGTGTTTGGAGGTATCGTGTGGGGTAGATGATCCATGTGCTTCATTGTTTTATGTGTGGCTGAGCGGTCGTGCTCGGTGTAAGAGATCACTGAGGTGGCAGTAGTTGCTGTGAAGCTGCGTAGCCTGGCGACTTGGCACTCCTCTCTCTGTGTCCTGGTCCCTATGATTTTTTTTTCTTCCTTTGCAAAATGCAGATTGGCCTTAACTGCTACTGCCACTGCTGTGGCCGCCGCAGCTGCCGCCTCCGCCGCTAATTCTGCTGTTGCCGACTCTTCTGCTGCTGCTGCTGCTGATGCTGCTGCCGATGCTGCTGCTGCTGTTGTTGCTGATGCTGCTGTTGCTGTTGCTGATGCTGCTGGTGCTGATGCTGCTGCTGATGCTCCTGGTGCTGTCTCATTGCTGCTGCTGCTGATGCCGTGGCTGCTTCTGATGCTGTGGCTGCCGCTGCACACACTTAAAAAAGACCTAAAAGCTTTGGCATCTGCCTTCAGAGTATGCGACGGATTGGACCCTATGACAGGGTGTGTCGAGTGCGCCATGATGATAGCTGTGAAGCACTTTGTCACAGCAAGCCTCTACACTGGCTTGCTGGCCCTTCCACTTGTCCTCCTGTGCGCTTGCTTGCTGCAGGCGAGACGTTTGCTGACATCGTGGGCAGCGCCTACTACGTGGCTCCCGAGGTGCTGCGGCGCAAGTATGGGCCGGAAGCCGACGTGTGGAGCTGCGGAGTCATCCTCTACATCCTGCTGTGCGGCGTGCCGCCGTTCTGGGCTGGTGAGCCTGCAGCTTGATCTCATGTGCAGGTTCAGGTCCTCTGCATGCATGGCGTGCGCTGCGTGAGTG
>SZWC01025804.1:15335-32508 GCA_023375785.1 Penium margaritaceum
CACACATACACACACACACACACACACACACACACACAGAATGGTTCCGTGGGGAATCTGGTTCCACACCGACGTCATGTAGGCCATGGCTTCAAACTAGAAGCCATTCGAGAGGTCAGACTCAACCCGTATGGTGCGGACAGCATCGGCCATGGTACGGTTCCACTACTTGGAGACGTCGTTCTGGGCTGGCCTGTAAGGCGCCGATGCCTCGTGTTGGATGCCGCGGGAGGGGAGGAAGGCTATGGTCTCTCCCATGTACTTGCCACCGCGATCAAAATGGAAGCAGCAAAGAGAGTGACCACATTGCCGCTCCGCACGGACAAGCCTATCTCGAATGGCAGGAGGGACATCGCTCTTCTTTCGAAGGCAGAAGACCCAACGGTAGCGAGAGTTGTCGTCACTCAGGATGAGGACATAGCGTCCATGCTCCCCGAAGAACTCCGTAGGAAGAGGACCCATGGCATTGGAGTAGACCAAGTCCACAGGGACGGACGCATGGGAGCAAGACTGAGGGGAAGTGGACCAGTGCATCTTGCCCAGGGGGCACTCATTGCACTCAGTGGGACACGGCCAGGGGAAGGATGCAAGGAAAAGGCCCTTGGCCGGCCAGGCGCGGAGCACGCAATCTATGGTAGCAAAGTGGTTGTGGCAGAGGCAGCGGTGTAAGAGGCGTGTGTGCTCCGGATAGAGCATGTTGGTGACAAAGACATGTATTGTGGCAACCGATGGGGAGAGGATGGAGGGAAGGGAGGACAGACGAGGTGCATGCCAGAGGTTTCCACTGGAGGTGGCGTGCAGAACGACAAGACTAGATGGACGTAACGCCAAAGAGTCAACCACACGTGAGTGCAGGACGTGCATGCTTCTGCGGTCAAGGCCAGTAGCGGACAGGAGGTTGAGCTCAAGACCTATGATGAAGAGGACGCCGGTCACAAAGACATCACCGGTAGGACCCCGGAAACAAACAATGCCAACGCCGTGGACAAGGAACACCTGTTTGGAGTCCATCCAAATACCGGACACGTTGCCAACGGGGCCAAGCACACTGAAGGCCTCGCAAGAGGCTGTCATATGATGCATGGCCCCGGACTCGATGACACATGTCTCAGCAAGGTCATGGACTGGGGTCGCAAGATTGGTAAAGGTAACGAGGGAGCAAGCAACAGACGCGGTCGTGCTGGACGGAGGCGCAAACCGAGACTGCCAATCATCAAGCCATGCGACATTGTCATAGAGAGGGGCAGGAGAGGAGTATACCAGGGATGAAAAAAAAAGACAAGGAAGAGGACATGACCGTAGCTCAGTCTCGATCATGCAGGGCAGGGCATGCGAGCACAAGGTGACGCAACTCGCGCTTCCCGAGGGGGAGGGCGAGGCAGGTCGAGTTGGAGCGCGATGAAATACTCCAACTGACGCTCACAGGTTTGGGGCCTGGGAGTGTAGATCGAGTGCGGTATGAAAGTCCTATTTCCCGGAAAGGAGGAGGGATGGAAAGAGAGGCGCCGGCGGCTTCGGATGATGTTGTTGTAAAACTGGTGACGACAGGATCAGTTTGGCTGTCAGAGAAGTGGAGCTGCCAAATGGGGTGGAGGCATCAGGGCTGGTGACATCTGCGGCAGCAAAGGCGAGACGGCACTCATGATTGCGACGCATGGTGGCAATGACGTGCGTCTCGTCCTTTAGGAGCGGGCATGTACACCACCCCTGACCTGGCTGGCCACAGTTGTGGCAGACCAAGCCACCATCACTGGACCCGGTCGGCTGCGGCTGCTGGCCCTTGCCCTTCTTTCCCCTGCGCTTCTTCTTCCTGGGCAATGAGGACTTGGCAGATGTAGTTGCTGCAGGGGAGGCGACGTCCACGGAGGCGACGACAGGGGAGGCTAGGGCCTCTATGCACCGGACGCGCGACTCTAGACGAGCCTCTTCAATCCTAAGAAATAGCTCGTATGCCCAGGGCATGAGGGTGCCCTGGGTTGCCATCATGGAGTGGACGTCCTGGGTGTAGTGGATGAAGACGTCAATGAACGTGTCGGTGGCGTCACGCTTGATGGTCAAGAGCGCGGCGAGAGGGGGTGGAGCAGAGTCGCCCAGGAGACGGAGGATGTCCTCCGCCCGCTGCCTATAGGAGGTGACCATCTCAGCCTTCCCGATGTGCAGGGAGTTGAACTCCCAGAGTAGACAGCTGGTCTTAGCCTCACTGGATAGGCGATGGGGACGCATGAGGACATGCCATGTGCCTTCAGGGTCTGGAGTCCCGCTAGTGGTGAAGTCTATAAAGAAGGGCTCAATGGCAAGGCGTGACGCTGGAGGGACGACCAGGACAAGAGCACATACAGCGCGACCAGCATCATTCAACTGGTCGTCCTAGGAGTAGTCGTACAGGAGAGTATAGTACAGCCATAGACCCTCACCCTGTGCCCAGATACGGAAGCTGAGCTCTCAAATCTGGAACTGCTCGCCAGCCTAGAGCGGCGAGGGCGAGGTCTCAAAGTCCATTTGCCTACGGCCAGCACCCGTAGTGGGGCCAAGGATTGATGTCGCCGTCTATCGCTGGCGCTAGGTTTGCTGCTACGTTAGGTAATACGTGGTCGTAGAAACAACAGGGCTAGTGTGCCCAGGAGGAACGAAGGGCAGCGGGACACTAGCGTAGCTCTGTGGTGTCAGCGATGGTAGTGGTGCAAGCTACTTCGTCAGTGCGACAAGCTGCAAGCGAATGGCAAATAGGGGGGCGGATGAGCCGACGACGAAGCCTATGGGTTGATGTTGCTTTTGCGGCTGCTACAGAGGAGGATCCCTTCCCACTGGGACTATAAGCCATGGTCCTTGAGTGTTTTGTTGTTTCTCCATTTCTTCTTGTTCTTTCTTTTTCTATTCTACTTATTGCTGATGTCACTAGTGACGTCAGTAGTGAGACTGATACACCGCTGCAGAGATCACCAGCGGTCTGCTGAAGTTGGCAGCAGGGTGTCGCCGCCTTGCTGCTATTGCTGCCGTTGCTACAGCTGCTACGGCCACTGCTGCTGCGATGCCTACAGCCGTGAGTATTACGAATCCTGTGGTAGCTACGGCTTCTATGGCTGTTGCAGCTGCGGCGGCTGAAGCGGCTGTTGCGGCTAGTGTGGCTATTGTTGTTGCTGCTGCGGCTTTTTGGGGCAGCTTCATGGCTATGCAATTGCGTGGCCACGTGGCTGCTTGGCTGCGCAGTTGTGTGGCTGCGTAGCACCTACGCAACTGCATTGCTACAAGGCTCATGGTTGCGTGGCCGCGTGGCTACGTGGCTGCATGGCTGTGTGGTTGTGTGACTGTGTGGATGCATGACTACGTGGCTTTCTTGCTAGGTGGTTCCATGGCTGCGTGCTCGTATGGTTGCACGGTTGCATGGCTGTACTTCTGCGTGCTACGCAACTATGCGGCTGACTACGCAGCTACTACGGCGGATGCTGTGCACTAGTGGCAGCTACTGCGGAGCAATGGCTGTACGCCCTGCTGTCGGACCGTCGGCGGTAACTGCTACTACAGATGTTGTCTGCATGCGACCAGTGCTAGATCTGACTATACCATTGCGTCTGCAGCGTCTTGCTCTGCTTTGGATCCAAATCTCATGCTAGCTTGGCATTATTGTCTCCAGGGACTAGTATAGGCGCTGCCTAGGTTTGGGCAGCCATAACTCCTCACTTCTCTTTTCTTAGCCGAGTCTGACCGCACAACTACGTTTGCAGCGTTGGTATTATGGTATGGTCCAGTTTTCAGGCAAAATGGAAGACGTTCGGGTTTTGGGCTGTCGGCCGTCTGGCAGGGCTCACCAAGAAAACCTGCCAGCTTTAAAACAGAGCTGTTTTCTGATTGGCTGGTGAACTGAGTGACAAGCTCTACAAAGCTGGGAGGCTAGTTCTTGGAGGGGTCTCCCATCGTGTTTCATTTCTTGATCCTTATTCAGTTCTTTTCAGTTCTCAGCTGCTTTCTGGCGCTAACACTGGCGCACGCATCTCTGAGTAACAAACCCAGAGAGCTAAGACTTAGATTCTAGAGCAGCAGACNTATTTTCTTAGCTGAGTCTGACCGCACAACTGCGTTTGCAGCGTTGGTATTATGGTATGGTCCAGTTTTCAGGCAAAATGGAAGACGTTCGGGTTTTGGGCTGTCGGCCGTCTGGCAGGGCTCACCAAGAAAACCTGCCAGCTTTAAAACAGAGCTGTTTTCTGATTGGCTGGTGAACTGAGTGACAAGCTCTACAAAGCTGGGAGGCTAGTTCTTGGAGGGGTCTCCCATCGTGTTTCATTTCTTGATCCTTATTCAGTTCTTTTCAGTTCTCAGCTGCTTTCTGGCGCTAACACTGGCGCACGCATCTCTGAGTAACAAACCCAGAGAGCTAAGACTTAGATTCTAGAGCAGCACACTGAGGGGGCAGCTGACTAACCAACGAGCGTGGATGCCTGCACGCTGCATCAACAATGTTGTTGCCCCAATTTGGTGCCTAGGAATTCCAGCATGGTGTCAGAATCAGAGCGTAGCAGCAGTAGCAGAAGACTGGTGTACATGTGCCAAACAACGCCGGGGGACCCCCACACGTGCCAGTGTAGGGGAAATGCTGCCGGATTTTTTCTGGCAATATTGACCAGCCTGGTGGTGGCGTCAAAGTTTTCCCTACGACCACTGGGCCAAGGTAAATGCAGCCGGATTCCTCCGGCAGCACTGACGCCCACGCGTGACGCAAGGAGGAAAGCGGCCAGTGACATCACGCACCACGACGACGACACACGCTACGACGTCAACCAGGTGTGAGCGTGGTGCAAGAAGTAACAACAGTAGTAGCTTGCAATAGCAGCAGCACTAAGCAGTGGCAGCAACAGCCGTCGGCAATAGTAGCAGCTCTGGGCACCTCGCAACAGCAGCAGCCCGCAGCAGCAAGCAGCAGGAGCAGCCAACAGCAGCAGCTCGCAACAGCAGCAGTGCGCAAAAGCAACGAGCAGTAGCACCGGCTAGCTATAGCAGCAGCAGCACCACCGAGCAGCAACCAGCAGCAGCTTGCAGTAGCCAGCAGCAGCAGATGCAGCAGCAGCCAGCAGTAGCTCGCACCAACTGCTGCTTGCAGCCCGTTGCTCGTAGCGAGCAGTGAGCTGCGAGCAGCGAGCTCGCTACTCGTAGCCCGCAACAAGCAACAAGCAGCGAGCAACGAGCTCGCTGCTCGCAACTCGTGGCTCGCATCGAGCAACCAGCTCGTTGTGACAACCAAAAAATGAAAAAACAATAAAAATTCCCCACCCCACAGGTGCCTGTGCAGCGGCTGCAGCCACCACCACAGCCATTGCAATAGCCACAACAGCCGTAGCAGCACATAGTAGCTCAGCAACAGTAGCAACAGTTGCTTTTGTTGTTGTGGAAGAAAGCGTAGCAGCAGCAACAGCAACTGCAACAGTAGCAACAGCCACTTCTACAACAACATCCGCAGCAGCAGCAGCACTAGCAGTTGCAGTAGTAGACTAGTAGCAGCAACAGCAGTGGCAGCATCATCAGTTACAGTAGCAGCATCAGCCACCCTACAGTTGACACAGCAGCGGCTCCAGCAATAGCCCTTGCTGACATACAAAATTCTCAGCTGACGTCACTACTAACGTCACTACACACGTCACCAACAACAACCACAAAAAAACCAATCTACAGCAGCAACTGTGTAGATAACACAGAAGCAGCTGCTAACGTCAACCATCTTAGGCTGCCATCACTGCTGATGTCACTGCTGACATCAGCAGCACATACAAAAAAAAACAAATAAAGGGATCAAGGAGGGCCAACAAAATACTTTGGCTGACAGCCCCAATGGGGAGGGGTCCTCCTCTATTGGGGGGACCCCTAGCCCCCCTTTCTTGCAGTAGCTGTAGCAGCTGGAGCAGCAGCGGAAGTAGTAGCAGCAACAGCACCATCAGCAATGGTAGTAGCAACAACAGCAGTCCACAGGCTTCGTCGCCATGGGCTTCATCGCCAGCTCCTCCGATCCACTGGCTCCCATTGAGCAATAGCTTGCGGCACTGACAGAACAACTTCCAATACTGCAACCGCTGGCATCACATACACACACTAGTACCCCGCCGCCCTTCCTTCCTCCTGGGCAGGCCAGCCCCGCTATATCTGCTCCCACGTATTACCTGGCGCAGCAGCAGACACAGCACAAGTGGCGGACAGTGTCCTCAGTCCTTGGCCCCACTCTAGGTGCTGGCCACAAGCAAAAGGACTTTGAGACCCCGCCCCTGCCGCTTCAGGCCGACGAACAGTTCCGGAGCTGGGAGCTTAGCTTCCGCATCTGGGCACAGGGTGAGGGCATGTGGGCATACTACACTCTTCCGTACGACTCCACCCAGGCAGACCAGTTGTACGATGCTGGTCGCGCCCTACGCGCCCTTGTCCCTGTTGCTCCTCCGGCATCACGCCTAGCCATGGAGCCCTTCCTTCACGGCTTCACCACTGGCAAGACCCCTGACCCTACAGCCGTATGGCATGTCCTCACCCGTCCCCATTGCCTATCCAGCGAGGCTGAGACCAGTCGTCTACTACGGGAGTTCAGCTCCTTGCACATAGGGGAGACCGAGACGGTCACCTCTTACTAGTAGCAAGCTGAGGAAATCCTTTGTCACCTAGGCACGTCTGCTCCACCCCCTCTCACCGCGCTTGTGACCATCAAGCTTAGTGCCACCGACGCGTACGCTGACGTCTTTTTCCACTACACCCAGGATGTCCTCTCCACCATGGCGGCCCAAGGAACCCTCATGCCCTAGGCATACGAGCTTTTTCTCAAGATTAAGGAAGTTTGTCTGGAATCACGCATCCCGCGCACAAAGACGCTCGCATTCCCTGCCGACGCCTTCGTGGCCGTTGCTTCCCCCACAGCAGCTACATCCACCAGCTCCTCGTCATCAGGGAATAAGAGGCGCAAGTGCAAGAAGAGCAAGGGCCAGCAGCATTAGCAGCAAGAGACCGGGTTTAGTGGTGGTGGCTCAGTCTGCCACAACTGTGGCCAGCCAGGACACGGGTGGTACACGTGCCCGCTACCGACAGATGAGGCACACGTCATCGCCACCATGTGTCGCCAGCGTGACCGCCGTCTCGCCTCTTCCGCCGTAGCTGTCGCCGGCCCTGATGCCTCCACCCCGTCCAGTTGCTCCACTCCTCTGACAGCCACACCGGTCTCGCCGTCGCCAGCTCCGCAACAGCATCATCCGCACTCGTGGGTACTTTCGTTTCCATCACCGGTGCAGTCCTCCTCCAGTGCTACCACTCTGTACTCACTCTACACTCCAGAACCATCCACCCATGAGCATCAGCTAGAGCATTTCATCGCGCTCTAGCTGGGCCTGCCTCGCCCTCCCCCATAGGGAAGTACGATTTGCGTCACCTACTGCCCGTCTGCCCTGCATTGCATGACTGAGACTAAGCTACAGTCATTTCCTGCCTCCTCGTCCGTTTCGTCGTCTCCCGTGCTCTCTTTTGCCCCTCTGTATGACGACGCCGTGTGGCTTGAGGATTGGCAGTCTCAGTTTGCGCCACCGTCCACCGCGTTCGCGTCTCTTGCTTGCTGCCATGTGATTGTTAGTGATCTGGTAACTCCGGTCCAAGACCGAGACCTGGATCATTGAATCCGGGGCCACGCATCACATGACAGCCTCTCGCGAGGCATTCAGTATGCTTGGTGTTGCCGGCAATGTGTCTGGTGTCCGGACGGGCTCCGGAAAGGTGTAGGATGTCCGCGGCGTCAGCGTCGTTCGCTTCCATGGTCCTACCGGTGATGTCTTTGTGACTGATGTCCTCTTTGTCTTAGGTCTTGAGCTGAGCCTCCTGTCTATCAGTGCCCTTGACCACATGAGCATGGACATTTTGCACTCACGTGGCGTTGGCACTATGTCGTTACATCCGTCCAATCTTGTCGTTCTGCACCATCACCGCCACCGCCCGTGGCAACCTTTGGCACATGCCTCGTCTGTCCTCCGCTCCCTCCATCCTCTCCCGGACGGCCACCACAGGCCATGTGTTTGTCACCAGCACGCTCTCACCGCAGTGCACACGTCTCTTGCACCGCCGCCTTTGCCGCGTCCACTCTGCTACCGTCGATAGCATGCTCCGCACCCAGACGGCCAAGGGCCTTGACCCGGACTCCTTCCCCTGGTCGTGCCCCACTGAGTGCATTGATTGTACTCAAGGCAAGATGCACCGGTCCTCATACCCTCAGTCTTTCTCCCGTCCTTCCGCCCCTCGACCTGGTCCATTACGATTTCATGGGTCCTCTCCCTACCAAGTCCGACATGGAGCATGGTTGCCATGCCCTCACCCTCACTGACAGCTAATCTCGCTACTGTTGGGTCTTCTGCCTTTGGCTGAAGAGCGATGTCGATCCTGCCATTCAAGACTGGCTTGTTCGTGCAAAGCACGAGTGTGGTCGACCTCTTTTTCGCATTCGCTACGATCGTGGTGGTAAACACATATGAGAGACCATGACTTTTCTCGCCTCCCGCAGTATCCACCACGAGACGTCGGCGCCTTACACACCACCCCACAATGGCGTCTTCGAGCGGTAGAACCGCACCATGGCTGACGCTGTCCGCACCATGCGGGTCGAGTCTCGCCTCTCGGATGGCTTCTACTTCAAAGCCATGGCCTACACGACATGGGTCTGGAACCGGATTCCCCACGACCCTCTTCGTCGCAGTGCACGCCGTACGGTCACTGGTGCGGTCAACGGGCAGACCTCTGCCCGGCTGGCGTCTGGGGGTGTGTTACCATTATGCGGTTGCTCGCCCTATAGCAGAGCGGCAAGCTTGCCCCCTCAGACATCCTTGGACCTTCCTTGGTGTCTCTCGTCAGTCTAAAGCCAAGCGCTTCTGGGATCCCTCCCGGCACTACATTGTAAGTCCCGTGATGCCCTCTATTTGAGGAGCTGTTTCCTCGCGACCTTGTTCGCTCCAGCTCAGACGGGGCTACCGGCGTGGAAGGGCCCCTCCACGCCGGCAGCCTCGTCTGAGTCTGTTGGTCCCTCCGGGCCGGCAGCCCCAGTCGCATCCGCTTAACCCTCCGCGCTGACAGCTCCGTCCACGTCTGCTGGTCTCTCCGGGCTGGCAGCCTTGTTCGTGTGTGCTGGTCCCTCCGGACCGGCAGACCCGTCTGCGTCCACTGGCCCCTCTGTGCCAGCAGCTCCAGTCGCGTCCGCTGGCCCCTCCGGACCGGCAGCCCCAGTCGCGTCCGCTGGCCCCTACGAGCCGTCAGCCCTTGTTGCATCCACTGGCCCATTCGAGCCTGCAGCCCCGGTCGCGTCCGCTGGCCCCTCCGCGCCAGCAACTCTGTCTATGTCCACTAGTCCCTCCGGATCGGCAGGTTGCCCACGTCCGCTGGTCACTCTTGGCTAGCAGCCCATTTCGCCTACGCTAGCACCTCGAACTCGGCGCCATCTCCTGCCGTACAGAGCTACACGTGTGGCCCATGCGGTAGCCTCTGACCCAGGCCGTCAGTGAGTGCACAGACCGCCACACCGTGCCTTGTGGTGCCTTGGCCCCCTGTCGCCCCACGTGTCTCTTCCACTCCTATGATAGTGAGTGGGGACCCTGGCACCAAGGCCCTCAGCCTAACCACTTTGGCCATCATCGCAAGACCTACCCGAGCTCCGCATTGGGCTATGCCATGCTCCATTAGGAGTATCGGCATGCCGTCACGGCTGCACTCCAGCGCATCCCACCTGGAGCTCGAGATGCATATGCCCTCGCCGTCCACTCCACGGTACGCCCAGAGGACCCATCAACCCTATGCGAGAGCTTGTGGTTGTGTCGTCTGTTGTCCGAGTTGCGTCAGTCCGTCGCATCCATCACGTTGCTTTGTGACAATGAGAGTGTCATGGCCATCGCCGACAGTGACGATGTGCATCACACACGCACAAAGCACATCAATGTTGAATATCACTATGTGTGCTCGTTGTTGCACGACGGCAGCGTCAACGTTGTGTGGGTTGAGACAGTACGGTAGATGGCTGACTTCTTGACCAAGGCACTGAAGCGCGACTCATTCAAGAAATCTGTGAGTTTGGTTGGTGTATGTCTGTGAGTTGCACTCTTTGTCCTTACCTGCGTCTCTCCGTGCCCTAGGGGAATCTGTCTGTTGAATGTGCCACAGCCCGCCCATGTGCAGTGCGGCTGTGAGTCATGGAAGAGTAATCTTTTTTTCTCACATCTCTCATTATGCTCTGTTGTGTCCTCCCAGCTTGTGTACATTGGCGTGCAGATGACTGACGGCGAGACTCAACACTGCTTGAGTGTTGTCTGGTGGAGCCGACGCACGCTGAGGACTACACGCAATTCGCTGGAGCCTCCTCCCTCCGGCGACGTGCTCAGCTCCATCGGCAGGCCTCCTCGGCGGTCGGGCCGCCAGCGGTCACTGCCACTACGGATACTGTCTGCATGGGTCCGGTGCTCGATTTGACTGTGCAATTGTTCTGCAGCGTCTTGCTCTGCTTGGGATCCAAATCTCATGCTAGCTTGGCACTGTTGTCAACAGGGACTAGTGTAGGCGATGCCTGGGTTTTGGTAGCCTGAACTCCTCGATGTTATTTTCCTAGTCGATTCTGACCGCACGACTGCATTTGCAGTGTTTGTGTTATGGTATGGTACGCCCGGATCCGGACAAACTCCAGCAGTTCGCTGGAGCCTCCTCCCTCCGGCGACGTGCTCAGCTCCATCGGCAGGCCTCCTCGGCGGTCGGGCCGCCAGCTGTCACTGCCACTACGGATACGGTCTAGATCCGGGTGTCATCCGTTTGGATGACGCCCGGATTTTGGGCTGTCAGCCGTCTGGCAGGGCTCACTAAGAAAACCTGCCAGCCTTAAAATAGAGCTATTTTCTGATTGGCTGGTGTGAGAAAGTGCATAGAAGCTTCCTAGCAACACAGCCGTTGACCGGGCGTCAGTGCCTGGTCAGACGGTGACGACAGTCACAGGTCGTATACACAACGGCAAGGGTTTGGCTAGGAGACACAAGACACAGTGTCAGAATGCTTTAATATAGCATATGCAGAGAGAAATGAAAACTGACAGGTCCAGGGCATAAATACCTGCCGCGGCGCACGGCGGGTGTCGCACGCGGCAGTCCAAGAGCTGTCCTAAAACCGCCCCAAAACCACTGTTTTGGCCGTAACTCTGCGCACACATGTCAGAATCCTACGCCGTCTAAACCTAGACGTGCAGAATCAAAAGACGGACGCAGCGACTGGTCACATGCATGCATCCATCGACTGAGAGCGAGTATACAATGCAAAAACATGCAAATGGGCCTCATGCCCAGTCTGCCGAAAGGCGCCTGCAAGACGTAGAAGGTACAGAAAGGAGTCCCGGTGACATCTGGGGCTCTGGAATAGTGGTCGGTCAGCTCCAGGTGGGTGGTCCGCCGCCTGTCATCGCGCCGGTGTCACCAGGGCCGCCTGCCTCAGGGATCTACACGAGTATGGACACGGCCGAGTGGTCACAGTAAACTGTACAGGAACGGCACACCGCACAACACTCCCCCATGACCCGATGGTACGCATGTCCATACGCGTGCAGCACTCGTACAACCACATAGTGAGTGACAGACAGATGAGACGCCAATGACATCCCACACTCAACCACTGTCACGCACGGGGCGAAGCCCAACATAAAAAATGGCCACCAGGAACTTTTCGCGAGCAAGTGCCTTCGTCAAGAAATCAGCACGCTGCAAGTCAGTGCCAACCCACATGATGGAGATCACGCTTCGCTCCACCAGATCACGAACGAAGTGATGCTCAACCGCAATGTGCTTTGTGCGAGCATGGAAAACACCAGAGTTCTCCGCAATGGCGAGATCACTCTGGTTGTCGCAACGCAGCACAATGGCAGGTACTGACTGCCCAAGCTCAAGAAACAAGCGCTGCAGCCAAACTGCCTCAGCAGCCCCTGCCCCCAAAGCCACATACTCTGCCTCCGACGAGCTATGTGCGATGCAGCCCTGCTTCCCGCTTCGCCAAGACAAAGCGGTACCACCGAGCAAAAACACGTAGCCAGTGCGACTGCGCCCGTCAGGGCTCCAAGCCCAGTCGCTATCAGTGTAGCCGTCAAGGACCACCGAACACTGCCGACGAAAGCAGAGTCCGAGATACAGCGTGGAGACCACGTACCGTACCACTCGCACAGCCGTGTGAAGAGCTCTCGCACGTGGAGCCTACGAGAACTGAGCGAGGAGGTTGACGGCAAACGCGATGTGGGGACGCGTGGTAGTGGCCAGGTACATCAGAGATCCGATAAGACGGAGGTACAAGGTCACGTCCACTTTCTCCCCCAGCTGTGTAGGGTCATCCACCTTCAGGGCATCCTGCCCATCAGGTGTGAGGGTTGTGGAAACTGTGGGCACTGCACCAAGGAGATCGCTAAAGCGCTCCCCCACGACTCGTGCATATCGAACCTGATGCGACAACAGTGTCCGATGTCTGCGATCTCGCACGATCTCCATACCAAGAAACACCGATGCAGGACCGAGGTCCTTCATCCTGTAGGCGGTCTACAGGACACCCTTGGCCTCCTTCACAGCCTCCGGGGACGAAGACGCGATCAAAAGGTCATCAACATAGACCAGGATGGCGGTGAACCGCTCAGGTGTTGGTAGGATGAAGAGTGAGGGGTCTGCATCGCTCTGTACGTATCCTGCGTGAGTCAAGGTGCCAGTGATCTCCCGGTTCCAACACCGTGGATACTGCTTGAGGCCGTACAAGGACTTGCGCAAGCGCCAGACCTTGTCACCGTCCTCAAAGCCTGGTTGCTGAGCCACGTAGATCTCCTCATCCAAAGAGCCATGGAGGAACGCGTTGTTCACATCCATCTGGTGTAGTTCCCAGTCATGCTGAGCCACTACACCAAACAGGGCTCGAGCTAAGGTCATGCGGCCGACAGGGGCAAAAGTGTCAGTGTAATCAACTCCCTCAATCTGAGAGAACCCCTTGACGACCAAGCGGGCCTTGTAGCGTTCCAGTGAGCCATCCGGCTTCACTTTCTTGCGAAAGACCCACTTGACCTGAATCGCCTTCCTCCCAGGGGGAAGGTTGACCAGCTCATAGACTCTGTGCTCTCGGATGGCGCGAAGCTCATCCTCGCAAGCAGCTCGCCAGGCCTCAGCATCCTGCGATGAGAAAGCCTCCCTCAATGTGCCCGGGTCAGGCGCCATAGAGGGGGAACTCTGCGTGGCAAGTGCACACGCCTCAGTGTCAGGTCTGACGGCCACGAGATCAGCTGCTGCGTCACAGGCGATATGGAACTCGTGAGTGACCAGGTCGTGCCCTATAGGGCATGCTGGGTGTACCTCTGAAAGCTCAGTGCGGACACTCAGTCCTAAGGCCTTTGTGCTTGGATCACCGCTCGCGATGCTGCGAGAGGAACGCCTGGGTCCGGGACCCGACGCTCGCTGAGCTCCGGAATCTAGTGGTCGAAGGCCACCACCGGGCTCACTGGAGTAACCGGAGGTCGAGGGGCGCACCTCAGGCTCAGAAACAGGTACGACCACAGCTGGTGAGGGCTGAGAAGAGGCAGCCGGAGATGCCGTGCGAGGAGAAGCGTGTGTGGGGGACACTGAGCTGGGAGTGACAGTTGGCCCGGACACTGAGACAGGAGTGACAGGCGACGTAGGGATAGGAGTGGGCTGGGCTGGGTCAGACACCGGAGCAGGGGTGCCAGTGGACACAAGTGATGATGCAGGAGGAGGCGTGAGAGCAGCGGTGCCTGTGGGTTGTGAAACAGGCTGAGCAGGCGAGATCTCTGGACCAACGGCAATGATAGCCGGGTCATCAAGTGCTGGAGATCGAGAGGGGACTCGAGCGGACACATCAGCCTGACGAGAAATGGTCACTGGCGGAGAAGTCTCCCCCATCCGCCGAGGACCCTCACAGGAAGGGACATGAGCTGCAGAGAGAGCTGTGATTGAAGTCAGATCACGATACGTGAGTGACTCAAAAAACAGCGCGTCATGGAACTCAATGACACGACGGCGAGTGGGGNGTCCATCTCACCGAGGAACTCGCCGCCGCGATCCGAGCGAAAGGTATGTAGCGTGTGGCGAGACTGACGCTCAGCCATCACGAGCCAGAGCCGAACCGCAAGGGCGGCGTCGCTCTTCTGACGCAGACTGTAGACCCACCGCATCCGGGTGAAGTCATCAGTCAGCGTCAGAACATACCGTCCCCTCTTGGACAGGGACTCGACCGGGAGAGGACCAAGCAGGTCCGAGTGGACCAACTCGAGTGGCCTCAGCGCTCGGGAACGCGAATCAGGGTAAGTGCACCGGTGCATCTTTCCCTGAGCGCAAAAAAGGCAGTCGGTCTTGGGTGGCTTCTCGAAAGAAGCCACGTCAAGGCCAAGAGCGGGCTGTGTCCGTATGAGCTTCGACACAGTGTCGGAGCCCACATGACAAAGACGTCGGTGAAGCAACCTCTGGTGTTCTGGGGATAGAACACCAGTGACAAAAACATGACCAGAGGAAAGTGGAGAGCAAGGGGAGGATGGCCGAGCAATGCGATACAAATCATCTACGACTGAAGCACGCAAGACAATGCTACGGGTGTCAGGAATAGTCACCGTCGCTGAATCAGCGGTATGCTCAACGGAGAGACCCATCAGAGTGCAGGCACCCACAAACACGAGACTGAGCTCAAGATCAGGCACAAACAGCACGTCACAGAGATACAGGGGGCCAGACGGACCATCAAAGTATACAACCCCGACACCGTGGATCGGTAAGGACTGACCAGAGCCTATACGAACAGAACGGACAGTCGTGACAGGACCAAGTACCACAAAGTCACTACGACGACACGTCATGTGGTGGGTGGCACCGGAATTGATGATCCAAGTGCCACTGGAGTCACGACTGGTGGACGTCACTGTACAACGAGCAATGGAACACTCGGCATCGGAGGGACGCTGAGCCGTCAGTGGGAAGGAACGACGTACATCACGAAGGTAAGACTCATGAATCCAGTTAGTGCAGTCAGGCCCATCATCATCACATGCGGACTGTGCTCCCCCACACGTGTCATCACGAGTCACGAGGACGGACGAACAAGCAGTCTGTGACCCACTCGACGATGACAACACACTCGCACCTCCCTGAAAGTGAAGCGCTAGAAGATGACGAAGCTCGGCGATGGTGCGGTCTCGTGGGTCTGGATCACTGCTGCTCGCCGGTGAGGATGCAGGAACAGCTGCAGTCGTGGTCGCCGCGCGTCCAGAGGAGTGTGCGGTCGACGTGCCAGACGCGGTGCGAGCAGCATGGGCAGCTTGAAGTCCGCGAGTGATGCGCTCCCAGTCAAGCGGCTGCTGGCACTCAGTGTAGCGATGGGCACCTCCACAGTTGTAGCAGTGCACGGAATGGCCACTGCTACCACTGGATGATGACTGCTGCTGACCCGATCCGCGCTTCCTATTCTTCTTCTTCCCCTGGGCAACTGCTGCAACGCCCTACGTTTGCGTGGGTGTAGACGGGGTCGAAGAGGAGGAAGATGAGGTCGTGATGGAGGTAGATGAGGGTGACTGCAGGAGGGAAGATGGTGGTGAGGCGAGGACTGCTGTAGCGAGGGAAGTCTCTTAATGTGCTACTGCTGCCTCGTGGGCCGGCGTCACCTGGAGGAAAAGCTGATGGGCCCAAGGGAGCAGCTGCAGGGTGGCTGAGAAAGGCTCGAGAGCAGCGTCGCTGTACCGTGTGAAGATGTCGGTGTACTCCAGGCAAACTCCGAGCATGATCATCCGAAGTGCCCACAGCTGTGTGCCCCCTGAGGTCCCCAGACGCGTGTAGATACGCATGGCACGTCGCCAGTAATCCGCCGCAGGCTCCGCTGGTCCCTGACAGAGCGAGTGTAAAGCACGAATGTGTGACGCACGCGTAGCGTGCGTCTCTACGGCCAGTAGGGACAACGCCAGATCCCAGCCTCCACGAGGATCTGCTCCGGTGCCTGTGCCAGCTTCGCCGAGCAAAGGGCGGAAGTCGACGACAGTCTCGCGTGGCATGGCGTAGAGAAGTCCTCGCATGGCCCGGGCTGCTGTCAGCACCTGTGCTGGATCTATAGACTTGTATGGGCTGTGGTAGTAAGGCCACACTCCCTCGGAAGTGGCCCACACCTGAAACAGGATCTCCCAGCAATCAAATCCATCCTCACAGATGTACCGTGGAGGTGGTGCCTCCTTTGGCTGCCAAGTCCTCAAGTCCTTTGGCTGCCGCTCCGTGGGGAGAGCAACCGCAGGTTGAGGAGGGCGAGAGACGGGGAAAGCTCCTGGAAGGGGGTGATCACCGGGGAAGTCAGGTGATGGTCGTATCGGGGACACGGGTGGAGGTCGGATACCCGTCTGCAGCTGACGGAGGCGCTCCTGTAGGAGACGAATCTCCCGCTCCTGGGAGTCATCCTCGAAGCCTGGCATGAATGGCTCGTCATCAAGGAGGTCCGCACGTGGTGGGGAAACCACACCAGGAGGTGAAGCAGGTGGAGCACCTGTCACGGGCACCTGAGCCGAGTGCTGGGTGGAGGCCGCAACGCCGGCAGCTCCCTCAGAACTCCGCGAAGGAGCCGTGGACTGAGCGCGCAGGAGCTCAGTCAGCGTGCGGATCGTGTCAGTCCGCTCTCGCTACAGAAGACGCATCTCCTCCTGTTGGCTGCGCAGGTCCTCAATGGCCTGCGAGCGAAGGCTCAATACCCCTGAAGAAGAGGAGGGATCACCTGGTCCCTTGTCCTTGTCGTCGGGCGAACTCATGTCGCCGCTCACTATGGGACGATAGGTCAAGTTTGCTGGATTTCAAAACCGTCTGCATTTCTCGAGGAGTTGAAACGCTAGAAACTTTTGACTTTCCAGGTGAAAATTTGGCCAAGTGTAATGCTGATGTCAGCAAGTGGTTGCTGACGTCAGCACGACCTGATGACGTCAGCGATCAACAATGCTGACGTCAGCTCGTCCCCTTCCCTTTTTTTTTTCTTGTCACGGTTCTGCCGCTGCGCGGTGGTGCGCGGTAGCTCCGCGGAAGCTGCATAGCAGCTTCCGCCCAGCTGCTGCTGCAGCTGTGCTGTCAGCTGCAGCAGCAGCTGCGTAGCTGCACGTGCAGCGGTGGCAGCAGCGGCTGCGCTGCTGCTGCTGCTGCTGCACGCGGCGGCTGCTGCT
>SZWC01025805.1:17221-33983 GCA_023375785.1 Penium margaritaceum
TTGTTTCTAGTTGATGTGTATCTGACACCCAATTGTTGGGTGTAATCAATATGCATAGGATTTGTGGTATCATCCACACTGGCATGGCTAGTGAAATCAATGGTCGTTGACATAGCGCTTGTGGCACAGGTATAGTTACTTTATTCAAAACCCATGAACGAGTTTCCCTCACAACTTGCATTTATCCTGAAATTTTTGCTGCAAGATTTGTGTATGTCTTTTGTAGGGAGATTTTCATTATTGTGTGTAGTGAGTTCAATGTCAAATCATATTCTCACTTGATAAAAATCCTCACAAATGTTCCAGCTTTTTGTATTTGAATAATAACTCACATCCATGTGCCAATATCAGGTCTTCTTTGTATTCAAGTTATGCATGTAATATCTCTAATTCATTCAAAATTCATGAGTCAAGTTCCACCACCGTTATTGATATGGTACTCTTCATTATTTGCAATATTGATATAGTCAATATAATATTTCTATTGTGGTAAGTGCTTGTTCTCATACTACAATCATCACATAACCCAAAATAACAACAATCACCCATAGCAATGTGAATTAAACACATTTTACATTGGTTTTGCAAGCATATGAGTTATCAGCTTCATTCAGCATGTATTTTGTTTTTAATTGATCAATGGAAAACAGTTTAGGTATTTTATTTTTCCGGTTTTTGAATGTGATGTGCATCACTTTGGATGTTCCATGCAGAAAATGACTTTTCAGAAAATGACTTCTCGCGTAAGGCTCCTAGAAACATTTTACGGCTCTTTGATTTGTTTCCACTTGAGCTTGATTCCTCGAATCCCACCAAAACAAATTGGTGGGTGTGCACCTAGGGGTTGTGTAACCATAAGCTGTTTAATCAAAGCAAAGGCATAGAGAACTAGGGCCGGCCTAAGGCTACTAGAAACATTGTAAGGCTTGTCGATCCGTTTGCAATTGACCCTGATTCTGCGAATCCCACCACAAGAATTGTGGGTGCGCACACAACACTGCACCTAGGGATTATGAAACCATGGGGGATTAATCAAAGCAAAGCCACAATGTACTAGGGCTCACCTAGGGCTACGTGAATACTTTTAAGGCTCGTGGATCCGTTTCCGATTGACCCTGCTTCCGGAGATCCCACCAAAACATGGTCGCTACAATGACAGCATAGCACCTAGGGGTAATGAAACCAGAGGTGAATTAATCAAAGCAAAGGGACAGTGTACTAGGGCTCACCTAATGCTATTAGAAACATTTCACAGCTAGTCAATCCGTTTCTATTTGACCCTGATTCTGCTGATTCCACTGGAAAACTGGTGGGTGCGCACACAGCACTGCACCCAGGGGTTATGAAACCACAAGGATCTAATCAAAGCAGAGGCACAGTGTACTAGGGCCCGCCTAAGGCTACTAAAAAAATTTACGGCTCATCAATTCGTTTCTGATTGACCCTGATTCTGGGACTCCCCACCAGGAAAATGGTGGGTGCACACATAGCACTAAACCTAGAGGCTGATAAACCACAGGAAATTGAATCAAAGCAAAGGCACAGTGTACTAGGGCTTGCCTAAGGCTAGCAAAAACATTTTAGGACTCATTGATTCGTTCCCGATTGACCCTGATTCCGCCAATCCTACAAGAAACATGTTGCATGCGCACATAGCACTACACCTAGGGGCTAAGAAACCCTATGATATTTGATCAAAAAAAAGGCACAGTGTGCTAGGGCTCACCTTAGACTACTAGAAACATTTTACAACTCATCAATTCATTTTTGATTGACGCTTATTCCGCCGATCCAATGGGAAAAATGGTGTGTGCCCAAACAGCACAGCACCCAGGCGTTGTGAAACGACAAGGGATTTCATCAAAGCAAAAGAAGAATGTACTTGGGCTTGGCCAAGGCCACTAAAACCATTTTGCGGCTTGTCCATCCGTTTCCCAATGACCCTGATTTTGCAAATCCCACCGGGAAAATGGTGGGTGCGCACACAGCACTACACGTAGGGGCACTGAACCACAACGGATCTCATCAAAGCAAAGACACAGTGTACTAGGGCTCATTGAAGGCTACTAGGAACATTTTAGAGCTCGTCGATCCGTTTTCGATTAACCCTGATTAACCCTCATTCCTCTGATCCCACCAAAAACATGGTGGGTGCGCACAAAGCACTTCACCTAGGGGCTCTCAAACCACAGGGGATTGAATCAAAGCTAAAGGAGAGTGTACTAGGGCTTGCCTAAGGCTACTAGAAACATATTACGGCACATCGATCCGTTTCAGATTGACCCTCATTTCAATGATGCCACCAGAAAAATGGTGGGTGAGCACACAAAACTGCACCTAGAGGCTGTGAAAGCACAGGGGATTTAATGAAAGAAAAGGCACAGTCTACTAGGGCCCGCCCAAGGCTACTAGAAACATTCTACGTCTTGTCCATACGTTTTCTTTTTACCCTGATTCCGCCGATCCCACTAGAAAAATGGTGGGTGCACACACAGCACTTCACCTAGGAGCTATGAAACCACATGGGAATTAATCAAAGCAAAGGCAGAGTGTACTAGGGCTCACCTAACACTACTAGAAACATTTTATGGCTCATCAATCCGTTTCTGATTGATGGTGAATCCGTCGATCCCACCGGAACAATTGTGGGTTGGTACACAACACTGCACGTAGGGACCCTTAAACCATGGGGGATTTCATCAAAGCAAAGGCACATTGTACTAGGGCCCACCTAACGCTACTGAATACATTTTATGGCTTTTCGATCCATTTTCGATTGACCCTGATTTCGCGGATCCCACCGAAATAATGGTGGATGTGCACATAGCATTGCACCAAGGGGCTGTGAAACCACAGGAGACTTAATCAAAGCAAGGGAAAATTGTACTAGGGTCTGCATAAAGCTACAAAAAAAAATTACAACTCGTCAATCCATTTTTTATTGACCCTTATTTCGCTGATCCCACCGGAATAATGGTAGGTAAACACATAGCAATCCACCTAGAGGCTGTGAAACCACACGGGACTTAATCAAAGCAAAGGCACACTATACTAGGGCCCGCCGATGGCTACTAGAAACATTTTACGGCTTGTTGATTCGTTTCTGATTGACCCTTTTCTGCCGATCCTACCGGAAAAATGGTGGGTGCGCACTCCACGCCACCTAGGGGCTGTGAAACAACGTGGGATTTAATCAAACAAAAGGCACAGTGTACTTGGGTTGCCTAAGGCTACTAAAAACATTTTGTGGCTCATCGATCCATTTCCCATTGACCCTGATTCCGCCGATCCCAACGGAGATATGGTGGGTGTGCACACAACACTGCACCTAGGGGCTATAAAACCACAAGGGATTTCATCAAAGTAAAGGCCTAGTGAACTAGGGCTCACTTGAGGCTACTAGAAACATTTTACAGCTTATCAATCCGTTTCCAATTGACCATGATTCTGCCGATACCACTGGAAGAATGGTGCGTGTGCACACAGCACTGCACGTAGAGGCTGTGAAACCAGTGGGGATTTAGTCAAATGAAAGGCACAGTGTACTAGGCGTTGCCTAAGGCTACTATAAACATTTTATGAATGGTCAATCCGTTTCCAATTCTGCATTTATTGACCCTCATTCTGCTAATCCCACCAGAAAAATGTTGGGTGTGCACATAGCACTGCACCTAGGGTCTGTGAAACCATAGGGAATTCAATCAAACCAAAGGCATAGTGTAGAAAGAAAGGCATAGGTAGAAATTTTGCAACTTGTCGATCACTTTTAGATTGACCTTAATTTTACCGATCCCACTGGAAAAATGGTGGGTGCACACAAAGGACTGCGCCTAGGGGCTTTGAAACCATAGGGGATTTAATGAAAGCACAGGCCCACTGTACTAGGGCCCACCTGAGGCAACTAGAAACATTTTATGGCCCGTCCATCTATTTCCGATTGACCCTGATACCGCCAATCCCACTGGCAAAAAGGTGGGTGTGCACTTAGCACTGTACCAAGGGGCTATGAAATAACAAGGCATTTAATCAAAGAAAAGGTGTAGTGTACTAGGACTTACCTAAGGCTACTAGAAACATTTTACAGCTTGTCGATCTGTTTCCCATGTACCCTGATTCCTCCAATCTTACCGAAAAATGGTGGTTGCGCACACAACACTGCACCTAGGGGCTGTGGAACCTCACGGGATTTAATCAAAGCAAAGGCACAGTGTACTAGGGCCCGCCTAAGGCTACTAGAAACATTTTACCGCTCGTCGATCTGTTTCTGTTTGTCCCTGATTTTGCCGATCCCACTGGAAAAACGGTAAGTGCGCACACAATAATGGAAAAGGGTTATAGTTTCTTTTAACCAAAAGTAATTTTTTACATAACAAGAGATGAAATCATGTTCATAACTTTGGTTCAAGAACTTTCATTGTTTGTATTCATGAAGTTATCATTCAGTGAATAATTACATAATTAATGGCCTTGTCTTTCATATTGAACATTGGATAAACCTGTTCATAAGTAATCAGATGAAGTATTCAACTTTTAAAAATCACACATCATTGGTTCCACCACGTTCAATGTGAATTACAAATGGTTTCTTCTTAAACACGTCCCCTCCAATGATTGGTACAAGTCAAGAGCAACAATTTGCAACAAAGACTCACTCATGTATAAGGTGCTTATGGAATCATGCTGAAGAATTTGTCTTGTTTTGGACATTTCATGGCCTTCTGCATGCAGTGAAATGATTTTTCATTCATATTTAAACACGTGAATAGCTCAACACTGTCCATTTTTATAAAAATACTGAGCTCTTTTCCGAAGTCTCTTACAGATTCAAGAATGCACAACATTCAAATACTATGCTTTCACCCTAATTCAATGAAGATGAGGATGACTACATGGAATCAATGCATGTTGACTGTTTAATGGCATAGCCATTATATAGATTATTTGCCCAATTATCAAGAAATTATGTTTTTAACAAGGCAAGTTACACTATGGAGATAGATGTGTTCTTGTTATAGAAAAGGATGCACTTTCATCATGAATCTTACTTGGTCCTATAAGCACAATGTTTGTATGAAAACAAGATTCTTGTATTTTCAACTTAACAAAATATTTTTATCTCTTGTTCTTTGAGGTTGTCCTTCACTTAATTGCTGTTATTGATACACTGGCTATTTTTAGAATGTTTGTGGGCATTCTAAACATGTTATAATATGCCTATTACTGTGGAATGTCATATGAGAATGGTAAAATGGCATGAATTGTACATCTTGATGAATAGAATAGTTGTTTCACCTAGATATTCCGGTCATACCTGCATTTATTTCCTCCATGAAAGCGTTATGCGTCCAAAAACCAAATGCCAAAAAGTTGAGTTTGTTTAGCGCATTCAATTTTTCAGAAAAATGAAGACCATCCACAAAAACCACCAACCATGTCTGGCTGAAAATCTAAAGACAACCAATATTATGTAATGTCTAAAAAACATTGCGTGCAGTTCTTTATGAATTATCATTCCATATTACTGCTAAAAAAGGCTAATTTATTGTTTGTAATGGTTATAATAATGGTAAACATTCATTTTTAAACGCTTTTGATTTGCAATTAAAGCATGAATCTTGTAATTACAGTCTCGTGTTATTTTTTAATACATACTCAATGATTCCCGTTACAAAATTCAGCAACATGACCGTGCTTGAGTTCATCATGATATCTATCAAAACATGAAACAAGATTTGTTTTAGATTCATTTTATTCTCTTGTGCACTTTCTCAGACAAACATACCCAGCATGGATTGTATGATTATTTTTATTTGCATGTTTTAGTAAAATAATAACTAGACAAACAGTTTTCTCCTTTCTTCTAGTGATTGTGTAATTGGCACCCACTTTTGGGTGTAATCAATATGAAAAGGATGTTTGGTACCATCCACACTGGCATGGCTAGAGAAATAAATGGTCATGGAAATAACGCTTGTGGCACAAGTACAGTTATTTTATTCAAAGCCCTCACAACTTACATTTATCCTGAAATTTTTGCTGCACAAATTGCGTATTAGTCCTCTTTAAGGAGATTTTCATCATTGTGTGTAGTGAGTTCAATATCAAATCATATTCTCACTTGAAAAACTCCTCACAAACATTCAATATTTTTGTTATTGAACAAGAACTCACATCCATGTGCCAATATCAGTTCTGCCTTGTATTCAAGTTATGCATTTGATATCACTAATTCATTTGGAATTCATGAGTGAAGTTCGACCACCATTATTGATAGGATACTCTTCAGTATTTTTAATGTTGATGTAGTCAGTATGAATATTGTTATTGTGGTAAATGCTTGTGATTACACTAAAATCATGGCATATCCAGAAATTACAACAAGCATCCATGTCAATGTGAAATATACACATTTTCCATTGAGTTTGCAAGCAAATGCGTTATCAGCTTCATCCAGAATGTATTTCATTTTGTAATTGATTAATGGAAAACAGTGAATATATTTGATTGTTCTGGTTTTGCAATGTGATTTGCATCAGTTTGGCTGTTCCATGCAGAAAATGAATTTTCTTGAACATGAGAAACTTATGTTTTGCCTTGTTATGTCTCTTTAGTTTTCATCCTTGCCAAGTTTCATCAGGTAGTACCAATATCTTGGATAGTTATTACCATTTTCCCAGCACGATGAATTCTCAATTTTTAGAATAGAAAATTCTTTTTCCTGAAATTTTCTAGGTTTAATATATGGAAAGCATGATGGTTCCTCTTGTTTTATAAAATTAAAGCTTAGAATATCCAATTAAAGCAACTTAATTCTGAGTAAGTTACATTAAAAATTTTAAAACATTTTGCAAAATGAAGAAGCACAAGTTTTACTGGTGAAACATAGGTTTGGATCAACAAAACAATTCCTACCACCTCGTGATATTGGCATCGAGGGCTTGTTTTGAATACTTTTTTCACTTGATACAAGTTTGGTCCCTACAAAAATATTCAAACATCATTTTTTGTTGACCTTGTTTTGGGGAAACTGAAGTAGTTATCATCCTGTTTTTTTTCAATGAAATGCTTGCAAAGATGGGGGATATTTGTGAAAAAATATATATTTTCCCTTTTTAGGTCTCAATCTTTTGGCCTCTTGGTACTTTTATCATCCCTTACAAGATGTCCCAGTTGCGGTCATCCCCTTTCTACCCCTTTGGCCATTAGCCCATGTCTAGGTGGGAGATGCAATTGCCTCCCTTGTTTTTCTCGAGACTCTGGTTCTTTTTAGATGAGGTAATTGGAGGTCTTCTTCTCTCCTCCACCAAGGGCTATGTTCACCCGCAAGAGAGGAGAAGGGTAGCATCATCACCTGTTTGTGCTTTCATCACCAAGGATGAGGGGAAAATGGAAAATTTATTCTCTCATCCCCCTCCATAGCGTCCTCATTGACAAGGGGGAAAGTGGGGGCTCACCCCTCTCATCCTCGTTAGCATTTTTGGCATCAACAATGAAGGGAGGAGATGGCTCCTTTTCTTATAGATTATTTCACAACAAGTCAAAGGTTCACCTTAAAAACCAGCTCTTTCCTCATTGCTCTTGGGGGGCTTTTGGTTATGGACCTCTTAACCCCTAATAATTGAGCTCTCTTGAATAATTTTGCATGATTTGAATACGAGCCCAAAAAACATCCTCTTTTAGTTTGTGTTAACAGGTAATGATGTATTTTTATGTGAATCAACATACATCATCTCTAGGTGTAGTTGAAATTTGTTTTCTATTTTTCCCATAAGAATTTAATCTCATTCCATTGTAACAAATGATTCTCTTTTGTGAAAACAATGTTGACCAAGATTTAGGACATCGGAGTCTGTAAATAAAGACAGATCATTGCCAAAACAGTTTTTTTTTAGACATATTGCCACCACAAGAGGAGTTTTATGGCATGTTTTAAAGATTCCATTACAATCCAAATTCTGTGCAAAACAAATACACGTTCTAAAACTCACCCAGCCCCATCTCAAATCGCAGAATGATGAATTTCATGGTTCTGTCATAAGAGAACACCCTTTTGCCTCAGTTTTGCCCATTTCCCTGATTTACGTTTAAGTCAAATCAGACTTTTAGAATGAGGCTCCAAAGCTTGGCTCCTTGAAGTTTCAGTTCCAGTCCATTAGAACCTGGAAATTGTATTTGAGATATAATTGTATCTCACAATGTTTCTCATAAGCTACATGAATACAAATTCCAATTGGCCTTTAAAGATTTTCTAACCATTGTTACTACCATCTATGTACTTTTAATAAGAATTTCAGTTCTATTTCCAATTTTAATTTGTAATTTAGTCAAATAGGCTAGTGACATATCTCTCAAGATGAAAGTCTCGACATTTTTTATTTCCTTAGTGCTCTCTTGTGTTCTACAAGGATTAGAATACAAGTGTTTCATGTTTTCACAAGTTTAATCCTTAACGAGGCTTTGACTAGATCAACCCCTCTGCGCCTTATTTGTCAAGGAATCATATGGCACAATTTCAGTGTTTGTGAAATGATCTTTATTGCCCTACCTTATTGTAAATCATCCTACTTGATATAGCATCAACATCCACTATTCATTTTGACTAGAATCATTGACATGAGGAACTTTTACGCAGTTGTAAGGATGTTGGTCCTTGATTCGAAGTCATGGCTTATTTAGGAAGGAGAGGTCAACGGGGAAAAATCATGGCAGACTTCCAAAAGTAAGAAATGCATCTGCAAAAAATGCAAAAATTTCCATCGAAAAACTCTCCTTCTTTTGACCTCAATTTCACTCATATACAATTTGAACCCTAATAATAGAGGAAAACAGTGGCACAAGCGGGCTAATGCAATAAGGGTTCAGGTGTAGGAATATTCAACACAGATATTGTTGCTAACTTGCAGAGAAGACCATTTTTGCATTCAAGAATGACATGGGATCAAATCTTACAATAAGTGACTCAAGACCTATTCTCGTTTTTCTGTTCAGCGTGTGAAATTGTTTTCATTACATACCTGCAGGCCCAATAGTATTAAGACACAAGAGGCATTCCAAGAACCTATGGTGGTTCTTTCACCACAAAATCTGTAGTTTGTAAGTCTGTTACGGATTTAGCACTAACTAGCACAAAAGTCTTAAATATAGGGTTTGTGATAGCTGAACATACTCTGTTGGCATGTGAGCACCAAGATTCATAGAGTATTACTACAAATTTAAACCAACTTGATAATTGTGTACCAAGTACAAGGTAATTTTCTGTTGAAATCCCCTAAACAAGGTTCTATTATAGGAGGTGGTGTCGCTCTTGATTGGCTTAATCATGGTAACGTCTTATTTCAGAGATAACTATTACAATCTTTTGCCTTCTTCCTCACAAGGGGTATCTGAAGTTTCCTTTTGCTGCACAAATATGCCATCCTAAAATTTTGGTATGGTCTTCTCTAGGTAGTTTAAGATGAGTTGATTATATTTAGGATGAATAAATGGAATGTACCAGTTTGATTCCCAGTGGTCACCCAAGGGTGTGCTTTTGTTTTTGCAACAATAATAAAGGAAAATGTTTGGTAGTTGCCTATGCTGGATGTAGTTATTGCCCAACTTTAAGCTGTTAAAGGGCGGCAAGAAAGCATAGTTTAAGTGGAGAATTCAAATGACTCTTGCACAATACGTTCTTTGTTGATTAGTGCGATTCATTCCTGGAGAATTGAACATGTCTGTTTATTTTTTAGCTTAGTTTTTCTTTCTTTGTCATTGTTCAGCTAGTCAAAGGTGAAGTGGTTCAAAGTTGAAAAGGGAGCGTGTCAATTTTACGAGAGAATGGTTATTTGGGTACATTTGAGAAGCAGAAATTTTTCGTTTTGTTGTAAGTTCCAAAACTCAATGTCGTATATACAAATGACGAGATCAAGAAAATGAGGCTCGGTCGAGCTGTTTGGGATTTCAGCGGTTTGTGTCTCGGACCGCCATGTCCTGATTCATTGGCTGAAGAAGTCCCTCGTAGGTTTGGCTTGGACTTAAAGACCAAATCTTGGGGTTCGTGATGTTTGTTGAAGTGGCTAAGAAGAACCTCGTCCGTAGTCTTGAAACTTCAAGGATTACCGAGGATCCGTTCTGGCAAGTTTCTAGAAGTGACCTCAAACTAGCTTTGAATGCGCGAGGACTCTAGGGTATTGTGTAGAAATTCATTCAAACGTGGAAAAATAATCCGTTACTAAAGCACAATGTAGGTCAGGGATGGCGGAGCAAACTTTAAGCTTCTTCTTGGTTTTGGCCCTATGTCTGTCGATTGCATAACACTTTCCCCCCCTCTAGCCGTGACGTTCCGTCGGGTTACCAATGCACGGCACTATTTAGGCTTTGTAGCCGTCGATAAGAAAATCGATGTCCAAGAGCTAGCTATATGGCACCTAGCTATTATGTGTTTTGTCATAGTTCTTCCACTTGATCAAATGTTGATCTTTACCTCCTCATGGTCAGTGATTAAGGATTTACTCGACCTCGTACATGTGGTCATCGTCTGCAATCATGGGTGGCGCAGCATGTGCCACCCGTCCAAGAACATCTTTTGTTGGATCAACGTAGTGTCAACGTTTCCTCATTTGGAAGACCGGGTGTATCTTTGTGTTTTCTGGTAGTTAAGGTTTTGTGACGACTGGGGTGCGCATCTCCAAGATGTCAAAAGGCCCCAACCACTGAGCTGTGCGCTTCATATTGCTTGATCCGCGGATTTTGACTGTTGCGGTGGTGAGCAAGACTCTGTCAATCGTCTTGAAATCCTTGGTTGTTCAATTTTGGTCAGTTTGCCGCTTCATAGCTGCTTGCGTCTTTGTGAGAGTTTGACCTATTTCCGTCTAGATTCTGGAAAATTCTTGCCAATGAGTGTCAATGGCGAGGATGTTGCTCTTCGTTCGCAAATCAATTGGGGTGGCTGGTTCTACTCCATAAACCACATCAAAACAATGATTTCCGCGTTGGGATAGATGTTGCCCATTTGTATGGAGACTCAGCTACTGGCACCTTGATTGCTCAGACTATAGTGTGAGGTTGGCACATGCCTTGGAGGAGTTGTTCAACCACTTGGTTGGTTCCCTCAGTTTGTCCATCGGTTTCCAACTGGGACGCTATTGGAAATTGATATTGACTCCCATACCGCTGAATCACATCTTGCCAGAGTTGACTGGTGACCCGCGCATCTTGATCCCTCGTGACTAATACGAGAACCCCATGCACTCAAACGATTTGGTCAAGGAAGAGTTGCGCTGCTTTTACATTGGCTACATCTGTAGTGGTCAAAACAAGGTGCACCATCTTTGAGAACCTGTCGGCGACGACAAGTATAGCATCAAATCCCTCTGGTGTGACAGGCAAGCAAGTCAAGAAATCCATGGAGATGTCGTTCCACGATTTTTCTGGTATGGGCAATGGTTGTAGTAGTCTGAGGGGTTTTGTGCGTAGACTCTTGTGTTGTTGAGAAAGCTCTTGTGGAATTTTGGGACTTCAACCCCAACTTTGTCTCACCAGCAGTGCTTCACAAGATTCTTCACCGTCGTTTTAGCTCCAAAGTGGCCTCCTTAACAATTGTCCTTGCATTCCTTGAGAAGCATGCATCTCCTCAACTTTGGGGATAATATCCTAATTTTTTCATTTCTATGCCAAGAGGAGCCTGCGTTGTGGAACTTTGTTATGTCATAGGTTTTGTGGTCCTTGTAGCCAAGTGTAAAAAACTTTGTCACATAAGGGTCTACTTGGATCTATAATACGTTGAATTCTGCAAGAACGAGCCGGCGGTTCAGAACATCCGTTGGATTTGTCTTCTTTGGCTTATACTTGATTTGTCGAAGATGTTTTCTATGATCCTCTAGGACCTTGAGCATTTGTTGAAGATGTCGTCTATGATCCTCTAGGAATCCGCTGTACATGAGGATGTTGTTAAGGTATACCACAACAAAATCATTGACCTATCGGAAGTGAATGTTGTTCTTCACTTCCATGAATGTTGCAAGGACGTTTCTGAGTCCAAATGGCATGACCGTGAACTCAAAGTCCCTGCAACATGTTTGAAAGGCAGTATTTCCAACATCCTTGTTGGCAATGTGAATTTGGTGGTATTTTCTCCGTAGGTCAATTTTGTTGAAAATCTATGCTCCATGAAATTGGTCAAAAAGCTCGTCCACTTGAGGTAGAGCATAGTGTTTCTTCATTGTTATGTCGTTTAAAGCCCGGTTATCCACGCACAACCGCATTTTGCAAGTTTTTTTAACGAATACTTCTGGTGAAGCATAGAGAGAGAGAGAGAGAGAGAGAGAGAGAGAGAGAGAGAGAGAAAAGGTCACATGGACCTTTGAGTCAACATGTCGTCGAGCTGTTGCTTGAGCTCCATGACTTCATGATTATTGATATGGTAGGCCCCCTTGACAGTTGCTCTTCTGCTTGGTTTGAGCTCAATTCGATGGTCGATGTTGCGTTTGGGAGGGAGTTTGCATGTCAATTTTGTTAAGGAGCATGACTTTAAATTCTTTCAAAATTTGAACAAAATCCTTCAGTACATTCGCAAACTTTGATGCCCTCAAGGCTTATGAGGTGGATGAGGCTAATTCGTCGTCTGCGACGACTGATTTGTTGCTTGTGCTGCTCGAATTGACAGGGACAAACCACACTGAGGCCCCTCTTCTCAGATATTGTTTTCCACATTAACTGAGATTTGCGTAGCTGATGGCCGTTGCGTCTTTGCAGTTATTTCTTCAATTGGTATGTCTTTTCAACTTTGCTTGTTGCAAGTGGGCTGGATTTTGGCTACTGCACAAGCGACGAGAAGATCTGCTGCCCTTCGTGTTTGATGTAGACATCGTCACTGGTCTAGTTGACTTGCCAATCTTGCAACTAGAGGAAATCTTGCCCGAGAATCACCTTATAGTCAATCTCCAGAAAATTACATTTTTTAGACCTGGGATCTGCATTCATCATGGCTATTGTAGTCCACAAATGAAAAAACGTTCATCAATGGTTTCTCCTTCAAAAGCTCCAGATTCGTGTTTGAAACCCAGATTTTTCACAAGTTGATCATATGCAAAATTGTGAGATGCACTTTCATCAAGCAACACTTACAGAGTATTTTGACTTTTTCGACCCCTCCGTTACACTCTCACCAGAACCGCAGGCTGGTCGTCATCATATCCCCCATAAATCTTTTGGATCTCAAGTATCCTCGTATTAGCTGCTCGGGTGGGAAATCATTTGGCATGTGTTGTACAACACGAGCAAGATTTTTGCTGTTTAATGCTACCCTCGGTCGTTTCTCGACTCCTTTCCTCCTTTTTTACTTTCCTAATGCACCACCACGCTTGTTTCACCTGGGGCAAATCCTGATAATGTGTCCAATTTTTGTGCAACTGTAGTAGGTCTCATGATCTCGTTTTTTTCTTAATGGGTTCAACCTCCATCGAAGTTGAGTTCTCCAAATACGGTAACTGTTGTCCGCTGTCCTGTTATGGTTTATCTTATTAGTGCCAGTCGTAGGAATCGTTGAAATTTGAGTTGAAAGCGATGGCGTTGATGCGTTTGGTGGTTGCGATAATCTGTGGCAACGGTTTGTTATGTCATAAATCCCGAAAACTCTGAAAATGTCTTGTTTGATGCCATTCTTGTAGTGAAGAAAGAGCTCATCCTCTATGAGGCTACTTCTGTTGATGATTTTGCAAAGATGTCATGTGTACTCTACCGCGCTAGAAAGCTACTACAGTTGTTTCATCCGGTAGCAAACTAATGTATCCCTTTAAGCTTGCTGAAGCAAGCGACGAGTGCCTGGATGAACTTGTGCCAGTTGGATTTTGGTGCTATTGATACTTTTGAGGTCGAGTGAATCCACTCATGAGATAGTACAGTTGGTGCGGACGATGCGGTACTCGTTGTATCAGCACCTGCTACTTCTTGCTACCGTTGGATGGCCATGAGATCCTCCTACCAACTTAAACCTGTGCCCCACAAAAGCGAGGCCGTTATGTTTATCTTCTGTTCATAGGATTGAACACCAGCAGCAGTGAAGTACACCTAGAAACTAGTCATGAAGATCCTGACCGGTGTTCCCATGGAATTTGCGGGATGAAATAGCACAAAAATCCTTACACTCATTGAGGCATTGCCGATGTGAAGCCATTTGGCTAGTACCGCTTCTACGCTTTTGAGTCTTGGATTTCTGTAGTCGTTTGACAAGCGTTTGTTAGAATGCTTCCATTTGTGCCAGCTGGCTAGTGAGCCTCGCGATTTTGTCAAGTGTTAACAATGAAGTTGTACAGGTCGATGGTGCAAGTGGAATGGGCATGTTAGACATGCCTGACTCCAGATTGGTCACGCCAATCATGGTGCAAGCCGTCACCCGCTCATCTGCCTCGATGAGGCTCAAGGTCCCTCATGTGATGCTAGTGGGCATTGCCGGTGTCTTTGCTAGTTACTGGTGCACTCGCTCCATGCGCTCAATTTGTCGCAAGGTTTGAAAACTTCTGGTTGGTGAAGATGCACTCAAAGACACGGAGGAGTCTCGGGTTGATGTAAAAAAAATCTCCTGCCACGCCCGGGTTGATGCGCGATAATAGGAAGTATTATGCCAGTCAAAAGTGAATTGTTTCATAGTTGAAAACGGAGTGTGTTACTTGTCACGAGAATGGGCTTTTTTTGGTATTCTTGAGAAGAGGAAATTATACTTTGTTGTTGTAAGTACGGAAACTTGGTATTGTATATACAAATGGGGAGAGGGAGAAAATGAGGTTGGGTCAAGCCGTTTGGTTTTTTGGTGGTTTGCGTGAAATGACGCCGTGTCTGGATTTGTTGGCTGGAGAAGTCCCTCGTTTGATAGGGCTTCGAGATTGAATTTTGCTTTTGTGAGGTTTTTCATCATCTCTCAAAAGAACCACGTGTGTAGTCTTGAAACATCAGGGATTGTCAAGGATACCTTTTGTTGAGTTTCTAGAAGAGACTTGAAAGTAGACGTCAATGCACAAGGACTTCGGGGTATTCTGGAGAATTCCCTCCAAGCGTGGAAAAAGTTGTCGCGACTAAGTCGAAATGTAATTCGGGAGCAACAATGCAAAATTTAGGATGCTTCTAGGTTTTGGCCGTGTTTGTATCATTGGCATAACAGCGGTGGTCAAGAATGGTTGTCCTTTCCTTGTGCATCTACCTCTCATGGACTTCTTCTTGAGCTCAGTCTACAGAAATGGGCATTCCAGGCACCGTACTAGACTGAGATGATGAGTTATAGCCATAGCCGTGGCACGTTACATTAAGAGAAAAATTTATGCTTCAAATCTTGTTCACATGACGTACGCACTTTATAGCTTGCTTCTTGTTTTACATAAAGCTATGACATCAATGTGAAACGAGGGATGCTGAGAATTTTTGTACTCCCTACATGAAGACGTGGAAGAGCTATTGGGTTTGATTCAACGTCGATGTGAAGGGACCATGTAGTTAGATTGGAGGTGAATTATGATGAAAACATTGTGATGAAACTGCGTCTTACTACAGTTATAGATATTATAGCATCGCATTGACATCATTTTTCTACAATTTTAAACTGTTGTCGAAAACTGTAGACAACCTCGCCAAAAACAAGGAGGTGATTTCAATGTTTTGCTCTTGCATTATATGCGGAGTAAGAAAGCTGTGTGATGTGTTTGTTCGAGGCCTTCTACACATGAGTATCACATCCTCTTGGAACGGAGGCCTTAAGAATCCAAAAGCAGATAAAATTGAAACATCTAGTGCAAATGTGGCGTGTGTTGGCATCTTTAAGCCATTCATTGTGATGAGATGCAAAATACGTGGTTGGGGGTGATTTCCATGAAGCATTGCATCACTGTGAAAATTTTGCTTCGGATTTCCAGAACCATGAACATCATTCCCTTGTTCTTAAGTTGTGTTTGAGCAGTGGCTCGATGAAAATGTTTTGACGATCGCATGAAATCTCGACTTGCCAGCATATGCATACACTAGTGACATGAACTGATCGTAATTGTATACGTGAGCATTTCAGGTTGTGTCAAGTGAATTCCGTCCATCGTGCTTCTATCATCAGGAATGCAACTACAAATTCCATAATCATCTGTTTAGTGACATGTGTCAGGTCTTTGGGTCCACGTGCTGTCACGAGTGCGTTGCCTCTGGTTTGCTTGGGATCCAATAAAGATCGCTCACATGTTGTCGTATGTGCTGGATAAAATTTGCGGTCGCCAGTGAACTTCGCGTACTCATTCGAGCCCTTTCGTTTTCAACGAATACAGAAAAGAAGCCCCGTTTGAATTGAACGCCGCCCTCGCGACTAGTCGCCAGCCATGCCAAGGTTCACTGCATCGCCCGCAAAAACCTTGCACCGCTCTACTTTTCTACATAAAGCCTCGCCACGTTGGTTCCTGTTTCAGTGACAGCATACTCAAGCACGAGGCCATTTGACGGATCGGCCGTTCGATGTCTACGGCCGAGGAGAACGATCTTCTGAAGTGTTGGTCGACTGGTGGACTTCAAGCGTTGGCCGACTTCGCATCCGACTCAACTAGAGCAGCGATCTACCGACAGAAGCTGAGGTCTATGGCCTGCTTTTCACCGTCGTATTACACCACAGGCCATTTCCGAAGGTCGCATGGTACACGCCTACACCCTCGAGCATCGCGCATGCAGAATCCCACGTCTTCTCCGAGCCGTCCGATGGGTTAGATACATTGAAGAGCAAAACCGATGGAGTTAATGCGACAGGGGGTTGGGCCGCGGGGGG
>SZWC01025806.1:0-16469 GCA_023375785.1 Penium margaritaceum
GACCATGAGCAGTGCGTTTGGCACTAGCATCACGAATGCCTTCGACATTTGTGACTAGAGTGCAATTGGCACTTTTCAGTGGTGTGTTCGACACCGACAAATCTTTCGTTCAACACCGACAAACCAACACATGTGTTGTTGCCAGTGGTGCAATTGGCACTTGCATCGATGGCGTGGCCGACGCCCGTACAACAGCTCAACCGACACTCGTTTTGTGCAGTCTGCACGTTTTACATTGTTGTGGCGAGTAGGAGAGTCGTTGAGTGGTTGCAACACGTTTGTTGTTTCTTTGAAGTATCATCGGGATTTCGTCTCAATGGACGTCACCATTGTGGTTTTGCAACCTGGTGCACGTTGTAGTCGTCGTTTTGCGTAAACAAATCCGTTTAGCGCATGTACAACCTCTGTTGAGTTATGGCAGACTTTTAAACAGTCAAACCCTCCAGGTTTTGTCATAAATACCCCAAACTATGAGGTTAATCCACAGAAATTCAGGCACTACCAGTGCTAAACTTCTCACGTTAAAGCATTTCCAAGTGAATTCCGTTCACGACATGGAAAATTGTGGATTTTCCTCCTTTTTGTGCTTCGGAATGGATCAGAAAAAGAAAATCAGGAACGCTGATTTTTGGAAGATATCAACTAGAGCTCTTAGATTTTTGCGTCGAAACCCAGGGTCAACTTGACCATGCATTCGGGTTTGACCACAAAAGTTTTGCCGTTTCAAATGTTTTTGAAAACGGTTAACGTACCATTCCTCAACTTGAGGATTCTTGAGAAATTAACATGAATTTGGCATGTCAAGTGCCTCCACTTTTTTTTTGTGCTTGATGCTTGGAACCTTTCAAGAGGCACCCGGTGGTGCAGTGGGAAAACTGTTGGTTTTCCCCTTTTTCCCATGACTGGGAAAATGTTTTAGGATAATGATTGAGAACTTCTCAAAACATTGTACAGTTTAGACTGAGCTCCATGCCGCTTTTTACGGCGGTGAACCCCCGGTCAACAAGGCCAAACTTCGGGTTCAATCGAGGAACCAAACCTTGGTTCAAGAAATTCTGAATCTCGGTCTGAGCTTCAAACTGCTTTATACGGCGCCTAAAACGGTCGCCAAACGAAAGAAATATATCCTTCACAGTATTTGGAACCAACCGAGTCCAAAATACATGGTGTGTTGGAGGAAAATCTTCGTATGGAAAAAAGGGTTCCATGACTCAGGATTTGACTTCAATCCTCCCACTTCCCAGTGTGTCGATTACCGACTGCGCTACTTGCGTACGTTTGTCATGGAGGTTTTTAAAATAATACTTCCAACCTGCTAGTGTGGAGGGCCATGCCCTTCGGCAGAGAGGGAGGAAGGAGGAAGCTTCCTATCCTCCTTCCTTTTTGGGCCGTGGGCCCATGTGAGGGGAGGAATTGGAAGTTCGTCCCGTCGCCTCCCCCTTGGGCTATCAGGCTCACAAGGGGCGGGTGAAGAGAGGGGCGCCTCCCCTCTCCCTCCCCCTAAGGCTGTCACCCCACGTGAGAGCGGAAGGGGGGGTGGAGAGGGGAGGTCATCTCCTCTCCTCCCTCTTCCCAAGGGGAAAGAGGGGAGATCGCCCCCTATCCTCCCCCTTGGGCCGTCGGCCCATGTTAGAGGGAAAGGGAGGGGGATCACCCTCTCTCCTCCCCCTTGGCGTCTACGCGCCGTCGGCGCTGTGGCCGAGTGGGAGAGGGAGGAGGGGCTTGCCCCTCTCCTCCCCCTTGGCGCCGTAGGCGTCGTGGATGAGGGGGAGAGGGAGGGGGGGCTCACCCCTGTCCTCCCCCTCGGCGCTGTCGGCGCCATAGACGAGGGGGAGAGGGGGGAAGTCGTCCCTCTCCTCCCCCTCGGCGCTCTCGGTGCAATGAACGAGTGGGAGAGGGGGGCTCGCCCCTCTCCTCCTTCTCGGCACAGTCGGCGCCATGGACGAGGGGGAGAGTGGGGAAGTCATCCCTCTCCTCCCCCTCGGCGCTGTCGGCGCCCTGGACGAGGGGTAGAGAAGGCCTTCCCCTCTCCTCCCCCTTGGCGCTTTCGGCGCCACAAACGAGGGGGAGAAGGGGGGGGGGCTGACCCTCTCCTTCCCCCTTAGCGCTGTCGGCGCCAAGTGTGGCGGAGTGGAGCAGGGGGTTCGTCCCTCTCCTCCGCGTGGGCTTTCTAACAAGGGGGCAGTGCAGTGGGAAATAGACACTCTCCCACCTCCCGTCTCAGCCCGGCTCTCAGCTCAACGAGCTCTCGACGAGCTCACGATGAGCTCTCGACGAGCTCGGTCCAACGTCGCGGTCGGGCGGCGTTTGGTGACTCCCTCCACCTCCTTCTTTCAATATATAGTTCTTTTGTCACTCGAGCTATCGGCTCATTGATCGATGCTCTTTCCACTCGTTGTGCCGATATCTCCGCCGATCGGGTGGTGTTTGGACGACCGGTCCAAACATTCGTCCATTCTTCTTTCCTGTAAACTGCGTCGTCGTCTGACGCCATCCGTCGATGTTGATATCCGACACCTGAGTGTTTCCGACAACCACTCTTTTTTAAAGGCGCGGAAGCTCTGGCTCTGATGCCAATGTAACAGCCGTGTGCTATTTTGCGACTAACTACTGAACCAAAACGTAGGCCCTCAGAATAGTCGTCTCAGTAGAGTGAGCGAATGGTCGCCTCAACCATTTTGGCTGAGACGAACCGCGCCACAAATGGACGTAGTCGTCATAGGGCATTTTTGTCAACATGCAACCTAGAACCCTATCGTTCCACGTGGCATACCCACGTGGGAACAGGACCCTAGCGGCCAACTAGAGGGGAGGAGGAGTGACGCGATGGATCTTCCATCGCGGCACTCCTCTTGCCTTAAATCCAGCCTATGGACCGAATACGGGCTAGAGACAAACTAGCCTCTAGCCCGAGATTATTTTTCCGGCCTCAACCCGTCAAGACATCGGTCTTGAGCCCCTGAAACCCGGGAACTATATTTAAACGCCATTTTCAATTATAAAAATGGCTCGTACGCTACAATGTTGCTTTAAATTCGACTTAATGAGTTTTTTTAACGAGTTTCAACCATGCTAAAAATAGTTAGTATCAAATCTTAAAAGCAATGTTGTAGCATGGTATCACAAAATGCAAAAGCAAGGCCACGAGGTTAGCTGTTTTCTTTATTACCTTCATTGACCCAATAAGATGTGAAGTAAACTTCTATAACTGTTGTTCACATAAGAATTGATGTTCCCCTTGGATTTGAGGAATGAGAAAACGCATGAACTGCCCACAATAATTGGGGTTCACTCAAGATTTGTTTCTTTTTAGTACTTGTACTTCCCGCGCACGCAAACATTGTAGCTCCTCCATTGTCATCGTGAGTTGATGGAGCATGTGGTTGTTCACGATCTTACATATCAAAGTTTTCTGGTACAAGTGGTCATTAGTCCGTGCCTGCCAACAGGCACCTCCTCCCATTGTTTAATGGGTTGGTCCAAGAGGAAGTGGTAGAGACAAGGGACTTTCCAAGCCTGATGGGTCTAACACTTGTTTGGACGCCAAAGTCAGTGGTCCTGTGCCATTCATTGCATTGCCTGTCGTTGTTACCACCAGGATTACTTTGAGAGTGTTGCAAACCACTTGTTGATGTCCTTCCATTGCTCCAGTCTTTGCCAGAGTGCTGTTGCTCACGGCTTGGTACACCTGCTCCTTTCACCGTGGTCATTGCAATTTCTGAAGATTCATGGATGAAGAAGATGCACGAATGACTCGTAGAGGGTTGCCGCATGGGAGTGAAGCCATTGAATGCCCCCCAAGTTATGCTATGCTTCTCTTACAATTCATATAGTGAGTAGGTGGAACTTGCTGAGCAAATGACGATTTGGGTAATCAGAACACTTGAGTATAACTTGTTTGACAATAAGTGTACTTCAATGAAAAGTGCAAAAAAGAAGATAGATGCAAATTTCAGGTCTTGGGTACTTGAGAAAGAAAGGATTTTCCTGCCTCTTTCTTTCTTTCCTTTCTTTTTTCCCAGAATCCTGGCATGGTGCTTAAATTCAAATCCGCCCTTCGACATAAGCGACGAGCAACACAGCCCTTCAACAATGCAAATGTTCAGACCTTTAAACATTTTAGCATGGAAAAAATTGGCTCACCATCTGATCTTACACTAAACTCGGCAACATGGGACAAACTGGTCGTGCGTTCGCAATGCATCGCAATCTGAGATGCGTTGCGAGCGCACTAGCGTCCCGGAATACCGCGAGGCAAGAGGCCTCTCTTGCACATTCAAGAGAACCAAGCCGACAATCAAGTGCCATTTCAACCACTCACTCCTATACGATTGCTCTTCACGGAGTCACCATGAAGGCGCTCCTCTCGTTCAACCTCGAGAGAGCCTCACCTCAGGAGGTTATCGCCGACCAAATCTCCAGTTTGAGCAGCACATTGTGATGCACCCAAAGCCTTGCAACATTCCCAAGAAACGTCCTGTGGGAAGCCCACCCAATAAGTGCCCACCTCTTGTCCTTGCGCCGCTTGAAGCAATCATCAGTCCAAGCACTTTCAGACGGACAACCAAGGCGCACCTACCTCCATCATCTAACTATGCGCCCCAGATGTCAGAAGAAGTTGCGAATGCACCAACGCTTACACCAACTCCACACCATAGCACAAATACAAGCAAGCTTGGTGACGGCCACCTCTATAGCACCCTAGTACAACTGGGATTGTGAGCGCCTTGGCAAGGTCATGAATAAATAGAAATTGATCCTCCTTGAGTCCCCACACCTCAAGCAAAGTTTGGGACTGTGTGAAGAGCCACTACTCCTACACCAAGCTCATGTTCATTCCCTTTGAGCACCTCAAGGCCACACCCAATGGACGTAGGATTGAAATGACCGCTCATAGCCGGCATTGAGACTTTGTGCAATGAGCAGCATGTGGAGGAGGCATGTGCCAGCCTTACCGCGGGCAACCATGGCAAGGTTTGTTTAGGCATATGGCAAACATGTAATGTGGGAATTTCTTGGGTCCTGTATGTTGGTTTTCGTGCATCTCTCATTGTACTCTGTTGTGTCCTCCCAACTTGTATACATCGGTGTGCAGATGACTGACGGAAAGACTCGACGCTGCTGGAGTGTCGCTTGGTGGAGCCGATTCATGCTGAGGCCCACGCACCGTTTACTGGAGCCTCCTCCCTCCGGCGATGAGCTTAGCTCCATCGGCAGGCCTCCTCGGCTGCCGGTGGTCACTGCCATTGCAGATGCTGTCTACATGCACCCAGCGTTGTTTCTTGTTGTGGCATTGCGTCTACAGCATCATGCTGTGCCTAGGATCCATGTCTCCTGCTATGTGGCCTTGTTTGGCATCACTGACTGTCGTAGGCACTGCATTGGTTCGGGCAGTCATAACTCTTTGCTGCTATTTTTCTAGCTGATTCTGACCACACGACTGCGTTTGCAGTGTTGGTATTATGGTATGGTCCAGTTTTGAGGCAAAACGGACAACGCCCAGGTTTTGGGCTGTCGGGCGTTTGGCAGGGCTCACCAAGAAAACCCTGCCTGCCAGACAATAGGTCTAGGACTGTTTTCAGATTGGCTGGTTAGCTGAGTACCAAGTTCTACACTAGTGGGGGGGAGCTAGAACTTGGAGGGGTCTCCCATTGTTGCTCATTCTTCATTCCTAATCAGTCATTTTCAGTTTTCAGCAGCTTTCTGGTGCTAACACTGGCGCGCGCATTTCTTAGTAACAAACCCAGAGCTTCCAGACGTAGATTCTAGAGCAGTACACTGAGGGGGCATCAGATTTAAGCAACGAGTGTGGAAGCCCGCACGCTGCATCAACAACACTGCTGCCTCAACCTGTTGCCTAGGTTTTCCAGCTTAGTATCAAAGCCAGAGTGTAGCAGCAGTAGTAGTAGACTGGTGTACAGGAGCCAGACAACGCCAGCGGACCCCCATACGCGCCAGTGCAAGGGAAATGCTGTCGGATTTTTTCCGCCAGCATTGACCCGCCTGGTGGCGGCGTCAGATTTTTCTCCCACGGCCACTGGGCCAGGGGAAATGCTGCCGAATTTTTGTCGGTAGCACTAACCCCCACGCGTGACGCGAGGAGGTGAGTGGCAGGCCGCGTCCGACACCTGCGGGCAACGACACACGCTGCAACGTCACCCAGGTAGAGTGACTTGCACCACCATGTAGTAGGAGCAGTCTGTAACAGTGGCAGTTGCAGGCAACGGTAACGAGTAGTGGCAGCAGCAACCAGTAGCTGCTGCGTGCAGCAGCAGCAGCAGCAGGCAGAAACATCAGCTTGTAGCAGCTCGCAGCAACAATAGCTCGCAACAGTAGCAGCCCACAAGAGTAGCTGGCAACAATAGCAGCCCGTAGTAGCCTGTAGCAGCAGCCCGCAGTAGCAGCGAGTAGTAGCAGTAGCAAGCAACAGTTGTAGCATCGTGTAGCAACAGTATCAGGCTGCAGCAGCCATAGCAGCGAGCCGCAGGAGCGTGCCGCAGTAGCAGCAGCAGCAAGCAGCTGCCGGTAGTAGCCAGCAGTGGCTGCTACTGCTCGTAGCTCGTAGCAAGCAAGCAGCAAATAGTAGCCCGCTACTGCCAACGAGCAGCAGCTCGCTACTTGCGAGCAGCACCCCGTTGCAAACGAGCAACAACCTGCTGCTCGTAGCAAATAGTGGGCAGCTGCCCGCTGTGACAGATGAAAGAGAAAAAAGAACAAGAGGAAAACAATCCCCCACCCCACCAACTCCTCTATGATGGCTGCAGCACCTGCCTGAGCAATTGTAGCAGCCATAACAAGTGCAGCAGCGCGTACCAGCATCACTTGCTGCTGCAACTGCAACCGCAGCAGCAGCAGCCGCAGGCGCAACAGCTACAAGTGCAATAAGAGCAGCAGCAGCAGTTGTAGCACCTGTATCAGCAACAGTAGCAACAGAGGCAGCAGCACCAACAGGTGTAGCAGTAGTCGCAGCAACAGTAGTAGCAACAGCATCAGCTATAGTAGTAGCAATAGCAGCGATAACTGTAGCCATAGTAGCGACCCAAAAAACTACCGTTGCTGACGTTAGCATCTTGCTACTAACGTCACTACTGATGTCACTACAGACATCATGAACACCCCAAAAAAAGGGGGAAACGGAAAGGGGAAGACAACCAATGGGTGGGTAGAACACCCACCGCCCTAAGCCACTGCTGACATCAGTAACAGAAGAAAAAAACACAAGGGGCACCAAACCATGGCTGGTAGTTCCGGTGGGGAGGGGTCTTCCTCTGTTGAGGGGACCCCAAGCCCCCCTTCTTGCAGCAACTGCAACAGCAGCAGCAGCTGTTGTAGCAGCCCACTGGCATCGTTGGCGGCAATCTTGACCCCCTCGCTTCTCTCCACCAACAGCTCGCCGCCTTGACGCAACAGCTTGCACCGTTGTAGCCATTAGCTTCCTAGACTGCCACCAGTGTGCTGCCATCATTCATCCCTCCAGAGCACGCCAGCCCAGTTGTGTCAGTTGCCACACGCTACCTTGCACAGCAGCAGACTCAACGCCAGCGGTAGACAGTGAACTCCGTCCTTGGCCCCACTCTGGGCGCCGGCCACAGGCCGAAGGACTTTGAGACGCCGCCGCAACTGCTTTAGGCCGGCGAGCAGTTTCGGAGGTGGGAGCTCAGCTTCTGGATTTGGGCATATGGCGAGGGCCTGTGGGCATACTACACCCTCCCGTATGACCCCACCCAAGCTGACTAGTTGTATGACACTGGTCGCACCATCCATGTCCTAGTCCCAGTCGCCCCTCCGGCTTCCCGACTGGCCTTAGAGCCTTTCCTTGGTGTCTTCACCGCTGGCGCCACTCCCGACCTTGCAGCTATGTGGCACGTCCTCACCCGGCCCCATCGTCTGTCCAGGGAAGTTGAGTACAGCCGTTTGCTACGAGAGTTCAATTCCTCGCACATGGGGGCGACAAAGACGATTACTGCCTACTACTGGCAGCGAGCGGAGGACATCCTTCGTCGTCTCGGCAGATCTNGCCGAAGGACTTTGAGACGCCGCCGCAACTGCTTTAGGCCGGCGAGCAGTTTCGGAGGTGGGAGCTCAGCTTCTGGATTTGGGCATATGGCGAGGGCCTGTGGGCATACTACACCCTCCCGTATGACCCCACCCAAGCTGACTAGTTGTATGACACTGGTCGCACCATCCATGTCCTAGTCCCAGTCGCCCCTCCGGCTTCCCGACTGGCCTTAGAGCCTTTCCTTGGTGTCTTCACCGCTGGCGCCACTCCCGACCTTGCAGCTATGTGGCACGTCCTCACCCGGCCCCATCGTCTGTCCAGGGAAGTTGAGTACAGCCGTTTGCTACGAGAGTTCAATTCCTCGCACATGGGGGCGACAAAGACGATTACTGCCTACTACTGGCAGCGAGCGGAGGACATCCTTCGTCGTCTCGGCAGATCTACCCTACCCCTTTTGGCCACGCTCCTCACCATCAAGTACGGCGCCACCAGCTCGTACGCGGACGTCTTTGTACACTACCCCCACAACGTCCTCTCTACCATTGCGGCCCAACGCACCCTCATGCCTTGAGCATACGAGCTCTTTCTCTGCATTGAGGAAGCTCGTCCTGAGTCCCAACTCTATCGCACGGAGGCTCTTGACTCCCCTGCTGTCGTCTCTGTGGCCGTCGCTTCCCTCGCCGCAACTACCTCATGGTCTTCGGGGAAGAAGAGGAAGAACTGCAACAAGAAAGGCAAGGGTCCGTCACAACACCAGCAGTAGTAGCCGTCGACCGGGTCCAGCGGTGGTGGCTCGGCCTACCACAATTGTGGCCAGCCCGGGCACGGGCGGTACACGTGTCCTCTCTCGATGGATAAGGCGCGCATCATCGCCACCATGCGTCACCAGCGGGAGCGCAGTCTCGCCTCTGCCGTCGTAGCTGCCGCCAGCCCTCACGCTGCCACCTCGTCCAGCAGCTCCGCCACTCCAACATCTCCGCCAATCTAGCAGACACCCGCGCCGTATTAGTACAATTAGCAGCCGTCGGCGCCTCCGTTCCAGTCACCGACACAATCCTTCCCTTACCCAGGCTCCGGTGCAGTCACTCCACACTCGGTTTGCACTCATGGACCATCCTCCCGTGAGCGTCAGCTGGAGCAGTTCATCGTACTACAGCTTGGCCTGGCACGACCTCCTCCCCAAGGAAGTGCGAGTTGCATCACCTCCTGGTCTCCTACCTTGCCCTGCATGACTGAGACTCAACTATGGTTGTGTCTTGTTTCCTCATCTGTCTCGTCGTCTCCCATGGTCTCCTATACCCCTTTCCATGATGACATTTTGTGGCTTGATGATTGGCAGTCTCAGTTCGCGCCTCCTTCCACTGCGTCCGTGTTACTTGCTTGCTGCCATATGACCGTTAGCGATCTGGCGACCCCGGTCCAGGATCCCGCAGAGACCTGGATCATCGACTCCGAGGCCACGCATCACATGACAGCCTCTCGTGAGGCTTTTAGTATGCTCGGTCCTGTAGGCGATGTCTCCGGTGTCCAGAAGGGCTCCGGACAGGTATTGCTCGTCCTTGGTGTTGGCGTTGTTTGTTTCTGTGGTCCCGCCGGTGATGTCTTTCTGACCGATGTCCTCTTTGTCCCTGGTCTTGAGCTTAGCCTCCTGACCGTCACTGCCCTTGACCGCATGAGCATGGACGTTGTGCACTCGCGTGGTGTTGGCACTGTGTTGTTGCACCCGTCTGGTCTTGTCGTACTACACGCCACCCCCTGTGGCAACCTGAGGCATGTACCTTGCCTCTCCCCCTCTCCTTTTGTCTCCTCCCCGTCGGCCGCCATAGGCCATGTGTTTGTCACCAGTACGCTTTCTCCTCACCACACCCGCCTCTTGCACTGTCGCCTTTGCCACGTCCACACTGCCGCCGCAGACAGCATGCTCCACACCAAGCAAGCCAAGGGCCTTGAACCGGAGACATTCCCTCTCTCGTGCCCCAGTGAGTGCATTCATTGCACTGAGGGGAAGATGCACTAGTCCACGTACCCTTTTTCTTCCTCCTGTGCGTCTGCCCCTCCCGACCTCATCCACTCGGATGTCAGGGGCCCTCTCCCCACCGAGTCCGTCGGCTAGCATGGCCGCTATGTCCTCACCCTCACTGACGACTATTCTTGCTACCGCTGGGTCTTTTGCCTTCGGCAGAAGAGCGATGTCGCCCGAGCCGTGCAGGACTGGCTTGTCCTTGCTGAGCGCGAGTGTGGCCGCTCTCTTTGTCACTTTTGCTCCGATCACGGTGGTGAGTACATGGTTGAGGCCACGACCTTTCTCGCCTTCCGCAGGATACACCATGAGACACTTGCCCCCTACACGCCCGCCCACAACATTGTCTCCCAACAGTGGAACCATACCATGGCCGACACCGTCCACACCATGCAGGGCGAGTCCGGTCTCTCGGATGGCTTCTATTTTGAAGCCATGGCCTACATGACCTGGGTTTGGAATCGGATTCCCCACGGTCCCCTTCCCTGCCAGTCCACGCCGTACCAGCATTGGTGCAGTCAGCACGCTGACCTCCGCTCGGCCCGCGTCCTGGGTTGCGTGGCCATTGTGTGGCTACCCGCCCCGCAGCAGGGCGATAAGCTCGCCCCCCGCAGATGTCCCTACACCTTCCTCAATGTCTCTCGTCACTCCAAGGCCTGGTGCTTCTGAGATCCCTCCTGCCACTACATCGTTGAGTCCCGGGATGCCCTCTTCTGCGATGACATGTTTCCTCTCGACCTCATCCACTACGGCTCGTCTGTGTCTATCCCATCGCGTGGGGCGGTGGTGAGTCCTTCCTCCATCCTATCGCTTCCGGGTGACACATCCGCTGGTCCCTCTGAGCCGGCAGTCCCAGTCGCGTCCACTGGACCTTCCAGGCCGGCAACCCCAGTCGCGTCCGCTTGTCCCTTCGGGTCGGTAGCCCTAGTCGCGTCTGCTCGTCCCTCCGGGCCGGTAGCTCCAGTTGCGTCTACTAGGCCCTTTGAGCTGGCAGATCCAGTCACTTCCACTGATCCCTCCGGGCCGGCAGCCCCAGTTGCGTCCACTGGCCCCTCCGATCTGGCAGCCCCAAACGTACCCACTGGCCCCTCCAGGCCAGCAGCCCCTATTGCGTCCACTGGCCCCTATGAGCCTCTAGCTCAAGTTGCGCCCACTGGCCCCTCTAAGCTAGCAGCTCCAGTCACGTCCACTGGCCCCTCCGAGGCAGCAGCTCTAGATGCATCCGCTGGCCCCTCCACGCCAACAGCCCTTGTCGTGTCCACTTGCCCTTTTGAGCCGGTAGCCCCAGTTGCGCCCAGTGGCCCCTCCAAGCCAGTAGCTCCAGTCACGTCCAGTGGCCCCTCCGGGCCAGTAGCCCCGTCCGCCTCCATTGGCCCGTCGGACTCAGTGTCATCGCCTTCCCTGCCACGCTACACACGTGGCTCAGGCGGCGACCTCCGACCCAGGCCGTCGGTGAGTGCGCACACCGTGGCACCACGCTCCGTGGTACCTCGACCCCCCGTGGCTCCACGTGTCTCCTCAACTCCCACGGTCGTGAGTGGGGACCCTGGCACCAAGGCCATCAGCTTGACCACCTCGGCCATCATTGCAGACCTTCACTCCGGCTCCCCACTGGGCTACGTAATGCTTCCTCATGAGCATCGACACGCTGTCGTGGCAGCACTCGCGTGCATCCCACCGGGGGCTCGAGATGCACACGCATTCTCAGTCCGCACCTCGACACGCCCGGAGGACTGTGCCACTCTACGCGAGGCACGAGCCTCTCCAGAGGCCGCACACTGGGACGTTGTCTGCGCCATTGAGCTTGCTGCTATCCGACAATACCACGTTTACGACCTTGTCGACCTTCCTTGAGGTCGGAATGCCGTCGGCGCCAAGTGGCTCTTTCGGTACAAGTGGAAGCCCGACGGGTGTGAGTAATGATTTTCTCCATGGTTCACTGGAGGGTGAGGAGCTCTACATGGTGCAGCCCCAAGGCTTTGACGATGGCACTAAGAGAGTCTGGCAACTCCGTAAGGCCCTCTATGGCCAGAAGCAGCCGCCTCGGTGCTGGAACCAGGAGATCAGCAGCATGCTCCTTTCCTGCGGGCACTAGCGCAGTACAACTGACCCCGTATTGTTTGTCAGTCTGCGAGGCAAGACTCTCATTGCACTCCTGGTTTACGTCGACGATCTCCTCATTGCGTCGCCAGATATGGCTACCATCCAGCGTGTCAAGGACTTGCCGCACGCCACCTACCAAATGAAGGATCTAAAATCTGCTAGAGTCCTCCTGGGCATGGAGCTCGAGCATGATCGCTCCCAGGGCGTCCTGCACATCCACGAGGCCGCCTATGTGCAGACTCTGTGCACCCGCTTTACGGAGGACCTGTTACTCGTGCCGAGCGCATCCTCACCCATGTCGCCTAATGGCCAGGTGAAGCTGAAGAGTCATGACTCAACCGTTATGGGGGAGCCAGTTGATGTGACCACGTACCTACGAGACATCGGGTCACTGATGTTCCTGGCAACAACGACACGCCCAGACATTGCGTTTGTTGTCAACCTCCTGGCCCAATTTTCTCAGGAGCCGCGTCACCTCCACTACGAAGCCGCGATCTGAATACTACGCTATGTCGTCTCGACTCCTCAGCGAGGTCTCATGTTCCGCCTTCAGCTGTCTGTTGTTGCGGTGGGTTACACTGACAGTGACTGGGCCGGCAGTCTGGACGGTAAGAATCGCACAGGCTAGATCTTTCTGTGCGTGTGTCAGAGTGCATGGTTGCGTCATCTGTTGTCTGAGTTGTGTCAGTCTGTCGCATCCGTCACGTAGCATTGTGACAATGAGAGTGCCATGGCCATCGCCGACAAAGACAGCGTGCATCACACACGGAAAAAGGACATCAACATTGAGTATCACTATGTGCATTCGTTGTTGCATGACGGTAGCACCAGCATCGCGTGGGTTGAGATAACACGTCAGCTGGTTGACTTCTTGACCAAGGCACTGAAGCGTGACTCGTTCAAGAAGGCTGTGAGTCCAGTCGGCGTGCGTCCGTGAGTGGCTCTCTTTGTCCCTGCTTGCGTCTCTGCGTGGCCTGGGGGAGTCTGGTCATTGACTATGTCTCTACCCGCACATGTACACTACGCCTGTGAGTCATGGGGGGTGTTGGTTTTCGTGCATCTCTCATTGTACTTTGTTGTGTCCTCTCGGCTTGTGTACATCGGCGTGCAGATGACTGATGGCCAGTCTCGACGCGGCTGGAGTGTCTCTCGGTGGAGCCGACACACGCCAAGGCCTACGCAATGTTCGCTGGAGCCTCCTCCCTCCGACGATGTGCTCAGCTCCATTGACAAGCCTCCTCGGCGGTCGGGCCGCCGGTGGTCACTGCCACTGCAGATGTTGTCTGCATGCACCCATCGTTGTTTCTGGTTGTGGCATTGTGTCTGCAGCATTATGCTGTGCCTAGAGTCCATGTCTCCTGCTCTGTGGCTCTCTTTGGCATCACTGGCTGTCGTAGGCACTGCCTGGGTTCGGGCAGTCATAAATTTTTGCTGCTGTTTTTCTAGCTTATTCTGACCGCACAAATGCGTTCGTAGCATTGGTGTTATGGTATGGTCCAGTTTTCAGGCAAAACGGACGACGCCCGGGTTTTGGGCTGTTAGGCGTCAGGCAGGGCTCACCAAGAAAACCCTGCCTGCTAGACAATAGGTCTAGGACTATTTTCTGATCGGCTTGTTAGCTGAGTAACAAGCTGAACACTAGTGGGGGGGAGCTAGAACTTGGAGGGGCCTCCCATTGTTGCTCATTCTTCATTCCTAATCAGTCACTTTCAGTTTTCAGCTGCTTTCTGGCGCTAACACTGGCGCGCGCATTTCTAAGTAACAAACACAGAGTTTCCAGACTTGGACTCTAGGGCAGCAAACTGAGAGGGCAGCAGACTTGAGCAACGAGCATGGAGGCCCGCACGCTGCATCAACAACGTTGCTGCCTCACCCTGTTGCCTAGGTTTACCAGCTCTGTAGGAATGTCTAAAGCCAAGGGATAGCAAGGCACTGGTGGAACATGCTTGAGATGCATGCCGTTCAACCGTTGTCTTGATGTTGCATTCGGCAAATTTGTCCTTAAAGAGGCAATTGGTACAGGGTCCTCTTCTGGGAGAGCGTTGTTCTTGAGTCCGAAGACGTCATCTAGCCATTGTGATGGAGGTAGTGTTGAAAGATCATGTTGTTGCAATGCATTTAGAAGTCTTGTGAACATGAGCCAAACATGTGCATTTCTTGTCATTTTTTTTTCAATGCACAAATTGTGATATCCAGGGTGTAGAAAACTAACACAATGCAAACACGATGAGCAAAAAGAAGCTGGTTCACATAATTTCATGTATGATATGTCCATATGCAAAAAAATTCTGTACGTAAGACGTAGGTGAATATGTTTTTTACACAAATGGAACATTGAGTACTAGACCTGTAGTCCAATTTTACGAAGTTCAAACAAGATACTAGTAGTTGACATCCACAATACTTTTCAGGATTCTGGACGAGACTCGTCAAACGCTTGCGAAGGAAAGAAGGGCTACGAAGCGAGGGGGTGGTAAACATTGGGGGGACATCGAGATCCCTTCAAGTTATAACTACCTAGTGTGTGACGAGGACAAGACTACGCGAAGTTAGAATATCACAACTGGATTGGTTTAATATTAACACAATGCACATAAGCTTTGCCTACCATAAACAATCGATGTCTATAGAATATTCCACATCAGCCAGCTCAAGGTCTTCCAGAATGCAAATCACCACTTCCTCAACGGATATGTATCTCCACCACTACCTGCGAAAGAAGACTAGGGTACCAAGCAAAAGCAAATAGGCATCCTCCGACATCAACGGCAATGCAAGAATATCTCTTCAAACAACAGGGATACGATGCATCTGTTGGTTTGTGTGGCTTCCACCCGTCACGACCGACACTGCTAGTTTACCGATATACCCACATTCGGGGTATGTGGCAGAGGAGGGCGTGACGACACGACGGGCCTCCGGACTGCACCGAGACTTCTCCAGCACCTACGACAGTGCCGACGAGACGCGGTCGATGCGTTTCGGCAGCCATGTCGGCTTGTCAGGAGGTAGGAGAGTTTTCTCGGTGGGTTCAGACCCGCGCACCCGGTTGACTGTACCGGTGTGACGAGGAGACCCGATGGCTATTGTGGGGCTTCCGATGTTCGGAAAGCCGTGTGTGATGTCTGGACGCTGATTCTGAGATTTTCTGGCACTGATCCTATATTCTCGGTGGTCGAGACCCGGGTACTCGGAGAGCTGTTCCGGTGCCTCGAGGAGACCACCGTTATTGTTATCGTGGTGTACGCAGTGTGTTCTCCCCGCTGACCTGTTCCGGCTCAGCAGGGGTGACGGGGCCCGGTGCGGCTAGCTGCCGGCGCCCCTACTTAAGCCCGCTAGGGGCTCACTTGTAATTCCTCCTTGTTCTTTATACTCAGCGTTCCAGACTTAGCCAAATTCTTGCCGTCTTGCATCGCACTCACACACAGAGCTCATGTTCGTTCTTGCATGGGCCTGCATGCCCTAATATTATTTCCAATTTGGTATCAGAGCACAGGGGGGCGTGTGAGCAGCAGAAGCACCAGCAGTGGGCGGAACGCTAAAGAGAATGCGCCACGTGGCGCCACGCCGGCAGCAGCGTGAGGGAGCGCGAAGCGACTGCACGCGAACGCCACAGGGGCGGTGAAAAGCAGCAGCAGCAGCAGCAGCAAGCGTTGGCAGTAGCAGCGTGCACGAGGAGTAGCGACGCAGCAGCAGCTTGCAGCCGTGGCAGCAGCAAGCAGCGACACACCAGTAGCAGAAGCAGCAGCAGCAGCAGCTTTGGCAGCAGCAGCAGCAGCTTTGGCAGCAGCAGCAGCTTTGGCAGCAGCAGCAGCTTTAGCAGCAGCAGCAGCTTTAGCAGCAGCAGCAGCAGCAGCAGTAGCAGCAGCAGCAGCAGCAATAGCAGCAGCAGCAGCAGTAGCAGTAGCAGCAGCAGTAGCAGCAGCAGCAGCAGCCGCAGCAGTAGCAGCAGCAGCAGCAGCATCCGCAGCAGCTGCACCTGCCGCTGCAGCTGCTGCTGCCGCTACGAGGAGGGCCTCGCAGCCCTCCTCTGAAGGGGCGGGGGCTTTGAGGGGGCCTGTCGACCCCGTTTGCCACCCCCCCCTCTCCCTCCTTTCTCCCCTCCTCAATAGGGCCCTCGGAGGGTCCCGCCGAACCCCCTCCGAGGGGCCCTGCGGAGGGGACCCGTCGGTCTCGCGGGCCCCCTCGGCCCCGTCGGCCCCGTCGGCCGACCGACGGGGGGGCCGGGTCAGAGGGGCGGAATGTACCCCCCCCCCCTCGTCGCTCTCTCGCTCTCTCTCTCGCTCGCTCGATCAGCGAGCGAGCGAGCGAGTAGTGCACGGGAGGGAGGGCCGGACAAGCCGGACC
>SZWC01025806.1:17185-27446 GCA_023375785.1 Penium margaritaceum
GGCCTCCGACAGACGGTGCAGCGGCTCTGTGACCTTGTCGTCACTGAGCGTGCTTCTGCTACTCGTTTGTCGACGGCCTCTTCGATCACATCTCCTCCACCCTCTCCTCCTTCATCATCTGATGGTGTACCTTCAGCCCCATCTGCCAGCGAGTCTCAGGCTGCCACCATCCTTTCGATCCTCCACTCTGTTGCGACCACGACGCCACCTCGCGATGACATGTCTTCATGCAGTCGTTCCAGTGGAGTGGCCCTGCGACGTCGGCGTCAGCGCTCCGCCCGGCGTGCTCGCGCCGGTTCCGATACATCCTCCACCTCCTCGGCTTCCATTGCTATACTTGTCGAGGGGGAGTGTGGTCATCAGACAGTGCCTATGCCCGTAGCGACAGTAGCCGCCGTCCCGCCGTGCCTTAGCGTCAGCCGAGGCAGATGCAGATGACAGGGTGGCAGTACATGACGTGGAGTCTGATCCTTCCATGGAGGTCATGGTCCGGACTTGCGTATCATCGAGCTCGACTTCTACGTCCGGGCTGGATCCAGATCTGCTACAGCAGCAGGTTGCGTCAGGAGGAGTGCGGGCCCGGCGTCCCTCGGTGGTGCCACTCGCGGCTCCTACCGGTGGCGTCCCGGCGGTAACACAGGGGTCCCATACGGATCGGGATGCCTCTTGCGGAGTTTTGGCGGAGTTTGTGCAGCAGGCTTACACGATCCCGGCGGAGGTTCCAGTGCAGGAGATATGCGTGTCATCGAGGTCGACATCCACGATGGGACAGGAGCCGGACGTTCTGCAGCAGCATGTTACCTCAGGAGGAGTGCAGGCACGGTGTCCCTGGACTGTGCCACTCCCGGCTCCGTCCGGTGGAGGCCCAGGACTTTCGGGGGAGAGTGTGCTCACGACTCCGGCAGATGTTGGAGTACTTGGGACCTGCATGTCATTGAGATCGACATCGATGCTGGGGCAGCAGCCGGACATTGTGTAGCAGCAGGTTGCATCAGGAGGAGTGCAGGTCGCGCGTGCCTTGACGATGCCACTCACGACTCCGACCAGTAGCGGCCTGGTGGTGGCACAGCAGTCTTGTGCGGATCGGGATGCCCTACACGGATCACCGGGGGCGTTGGTGCACGAGATTCACACTAGTACGATAGCAGACGCAATGTATGCGTAGAGGCAGCCGGTTGATCTTTTGGAGGTTGAGGCATTCTTGAGAGCAGCAGTTCTGAGAGACATCGTTGGGACACATGCTACAGCAGACATAGCAGGCTCCACCGTCTCATCTGCGGTACATGAGGACCAGCTTCAGCGTGAGGAGTCATCCACCTTCCCACAGTCTCCGGGTTCCCGTACCCACGACAGAGCAGCGACATACATGACGGAGTCAGATGATGATCCCTACTCTATCATCGAGCAGGTGGTAGCGACCAGCGTTCCCAGCGAGACAGTGCGTGAGCGCCAGTTGCGCTTGTTGGTCGCCTTGACGGACATTGCTGAGCCGGAGCCCTGTACACCTGTGTCCATTATGGCGGCAGTCGAGGACACCGGAGCAGATCCATACATGCAGANATAGCAGGCTCCACCGTCTCATCTGCGGTACATGAGGACCAGCTTCAGCGTGAGGAGTCATCCACCTTCCCACAGTCTCCGGGTTCCCGTACCCACGACGGAGCAGCGACATACATGACGGAGTCAGATGATGATCCATACTCTATCATCGAGCAGGTGGTAGCGACCAGCGTTCCCAGCGAGACAGTGCGTGAGCGCCAGTTGCGCTTGTTGGTCGCCTTGACGGACATTGCTGAGCCGGAGCCCTGTACACCTGTGTCCATTATGGCGGCAGTCGAGGACACCGGAGCAGATCCATACATGCAGACTGGGTCACCTCGTCAGCAGGAGCTCAGTGCTGCCCCCTCGATTTCACCTCTTGGTGACGCTACCGATCACATCGACGCCGATAGTGGCAGTACCTGCACGGACGACGCTTCCACATGCTCCACGGACTCTGACGACTCCTCCTTCTCCTTCTCTCTCGGCATGCGACCGCTCACTCCTCGCATGACAGACACGAGCTGTGATGTGGATGCAACACCTGCAGCTGCATCCGATGTTCCAGCTTCTCAGCACATTGCGAGCTTGGTTGACCCCCAGGAGGATGCAGCAGCACCAGTTCTATCATCTTCAGGAGCAGAGATGCAGATGGTGATGTACTCACGAGTTGTGGAGTCTGCATCTGCAGCATCCAGCGAGGCAAAGCTTATTCTACTCCAGGTTGACATGGGCCACCTCGACATGTCCGAGACAGATTATGCTGATCTGCAGGAGCATGTAGTCATGCTACAACGGGAGATGGTGGCAGCGCGTGAGCGATTCTCAGAGGAGGGCAGCATCATTGGTACCGGCAGGAGCCTTCCAGCAGCAGTAGTGATGCTGAGCGTGCCTTCGGCTTCCGCCATCCCGGCTCCTGTCGACCCCATCATCGCTCCTCCTTCTTCTGCTGCTGTCACGCACCTTCATCCACCCTACTCACCTGCCCCATCTTCATCTTCATCCATGAGTGGTGATCCAATTCATCGCTCCAGCTCTCCTCTTCTGGCAGTACACCCTTGTGTCTCAGGGTGTCCTATCCCGTATCGGAGGCCAGCTCCGCCACCTCATCCACGCATGCGTGCTGCTCGCCCATTCCCGTTCCTCCGGCGTACACAGATGCATCGCGACAGTGCGGAGGCAGGAGAGACTGTGAGTTGGGACCCTTGGCAGTCACGCGAGGACTGGTATACCCCAGGTGATGCAGATTCACNGCCGGAGACACCACTTCGTCTTTGAGGGAGGGAGTCGACTCACAGGTGACAGGGGGAGCTGTCTCTACATGATGCATACACTATATGACTCATCGCCCAGGATCTGTTCAGCTACGACATCAGCATCTCCATCGAGGACATCGCTGCCAGGTTCATCTGCCCAGGGGGAGTGTTGTGTGGACCTTGATCTGACGCGACGCCATGGGAGATGCGTGACGAGGTCCATGCTCTGTTCTGAGCATCTACAGCATCCCGCATGTGCCTCACGCTACGTGCCTGCACAGCTACATACAGATGGTAGCACACTGTTGGTCGAGACCCGGACACTTGGTGCATTGCACCAGTGTCACGAGGAGACCATGTGATCGTGTGTCTTAGTGTGTCGCTATACTGTGTGTGGTATTGTGCATGCGAGCTATTGGTCGAGACCCGGATACTTGGTGCATTGCACCAGTGTCACGAGGAGACCATCTTGTCCTCTGACATGTGTATGATGTGCATTACACTGGTTTGTGTGTGTGTGCATCACTCCTCTCATGGTCGAGACCCAGACACTTGGTGGGCTGTGCCAGTGTCCAGGGAGACCCTAGATGGATAGCATACGAGTGTGTGTGTTTGTGCGAGTTGACTCATGCATGTTATGGCTTGCCATGAATTGCTGTTCCATGCCTTCGCTCATTCAGTTTGGCGTGGACGGCTATGTCAGCCAGGGGGAGTGTTGGTTTGTGTGGCTTCCACCCGTCACGACCGACACTGCTAGTTTACCGATATACCCACATTCGGGGTATATGGCAGAGGAGGGCGTGACGACACGACGGGCCTCCGGACTGCACCGAGACTTCTCCAGCGCCTACGACAGCACCGGCAAGACGCGGTCGATGCGTTCCGGCAGCCATGTCGGCTTGTCAGGAGGTAGGAGAGTTTTCCCGGTGGGTTCAGACCCGCGCACCCGGTTGACTGTACCGGTGCGACGAGGAGACCCGATGGCTATTGTGGGGCTTCCGATGTTCGGAAAGCCGTGTGTGATGTCTGGACGCTGATTTTGAGATTTTCTGGCACTGATCCTATTTTCTCGGTGGTCGAGACCCGGGTACTCGGAAAGCTGTTCCGGTGCCTCGAGGAGACCACCGTTATTGTTATCGTGGTGTACGCAGTGTGTTCTCCCCGCTGACCCGTTTCGGCTCAGCGGGGGTGACGGGGCCCGGTGCGGCTAGCTGCCGGCGCCCCTACTTAAGCCCGCTAGGGGCTCATTTGTAATTCCTCCTTGTTCTTTATATTCAGCGTTCCAGACTTAGCCAAATTCTTGCCGTCTTGCATCGCACTCACACACAAAGCTCATGTTCGTTCTTGCATGGGCCTGCATGCCCTAAAATTATTTCCAATTGCATCACATACAAGCAGGGAGTAATACAACAATATAGAGGTTGTCGACCTTAAATGGGTTATCGTCGTTGTTGGCAGCAACCTACGATGCATAGTGCATAGGAATTTCATGGCTAAGAGGAGGAGAATTCATTTGGTGAAAATGCCGATGCCCTCCAACCCTATGTTTTCACCCGTGACCCTCATGTACCCTTCCGTTGGAACAATAAGTCCCATTCGTTCCTTTGTTGAATCAATAAGCCCCATTCACCCTCAGCCGTTACAAGGAAATCATCCGCCCTTGCTTTGTAACAGAAATCCCATATGCCCACCGATGTTCACCATGCTCAAACAAGGATGCATGCCGCTACCCAAGCATGTCAAAATCAGGCGTGAGGTGTTAGATCGTGGTTGTCGCGATGGAGGGCCGCGGTAGCAATTGAGGGGAGGGGTGGGGGGGTTCACCCGACGAGAACGCCAGCCAACACTTTATTAACCAACGGCACCCACCCACCCTCCCCCCCACCCGTTCTGCTCCCCCGCAGCCCACGAGCCCACCCACCTGCCCGCCAATGGAGGGCTGCGATCAAACGGAGGGCTAAAGGCCTGCACAAGCGGGGAGGGGGGGGAGGGGGGGTCTTCGAGTGTATGTGATTCCGATCAACACTTGTCTGCCGGAATCCCCAGGGCTTGAAGATTGGGTAGTTGAAAACTCCCCATTTTTCACCTTTTGGGTTACATAGTAATCCATTACAATCGGTTCGTGGCCAGAAGATGCTTCAAGAAAATCGTGATTGGTGGATCGGTCATTTTTCTGCCATATCCACCAATCAGGGCATAAGAATCAGTTGGACTGTATGCCCCCCCACATCCGCGGACGCCCAGGTGAGGTCGGCCCAGACGAAAAAAATCACGGACATCGACCTAGAATTCCGGACAGATCTCGGATAGTATAGAATGAGCAGTCCAACGCTAGGAAAAAGGGGTACGGACTGTACATTTAGGCCCTCCAGTCGCTCCCCCTTACCCTCGCCTTTTGCTGTTTCACAGAACTCGTCGTAATGCTAAACTCTTGAGACTCGTGAACCTGGCTTCAAGCAGTGTCAAAATGCAATTGAAAGAAAGGAAATTCAACCACCGTCAAAGGAGAAGGTAAGTAACAAAAGTTATGCCCATAACTACGTCATATATATACAGATATATATATATATATATATATATATTTCTAAAATAAGGAAACATTCAAGATTCATCCAAATATCTCAAGGATAATTTTTTATTAAGTGAAGCTCATAATAAACGCGTGAAACTAGCATGATCACAACAAAAGAACAATTCAACATCATTTAAATAACGTAATCATCAGATAAAATCATATTCATAAAAAAGAGAAGAAATACCCTTTGAGGTTATTGTTCAATATGTTGGTGAATTGTTATACATAATAGTATATCTTTGAGCGCAATTGTTCACGTTTTGGTTGTTATTTTGCGCTTTTACATCCACAAAATCTGAAAGAAAAGAAAAAACTAGCGTTGCTTGATGTAATGTAGAAAGAGTTCGCCTAAACCATACACAATGGGTGTTGGTTTTTGCACATCTCTCATTGTGCTCTGTTGTGTCCTCCCGGCTTGTGTACATCGGCGTGCAGATGACTGACGGCGAGACTCGACGCTGATGGAGTGTCGTCCGGTGGAGCCGACGCACGCTGAGGTCTTCTCGCAGTTCGCTGGAGCCTCCTCTCTCCGGCGACGCGCTCAGCTCCATCGGCAGGCCTCCTCGGCGGCCGTGCTGCCGGCGGTCATTGACACCGCAGTTGCCGCTTGCATGCGTCCAGCGCGTCCCATCGCGTCTGCATCGTCATGCACTGCCTAGGGTCCNTACTATTTTTCTAGCAGATTCTGACCGCACGGCTGCGTTCGCAGCGGCGGTATTATGGTATGGTCCAGTTTTCAGGCAAAACGGACGACGCCCAGGTTTTGGGCTGTCGGCTGCCTCGCAGGCCTCACCGAGAAAACCTGCCAGCCTGAACTGAGCTATTTTCTGATTGGCTGTTGAACTGAGTAACAAGCTCTACAGAGCTGGGGGGGGGCCTAGAACTTGGTGGGGTCTCCCATTGTTGTTCATTCTTCATTCTTAATCAGTCATTGTCAGTTTTCAGCTGCTTTCTGGCGCTAACTCTGGCGCGCGCGTTTCTGAGTAACAAAACCTAGAGCTTCCAGACTTAGACTCTAGAGCAGCAGACTGAGGGGGCAGCTGAGTGAAGCAACGAGCGTGNCATCAACAACGCTGCTGCCCCAACATGCTGCATAGTTCCTAGCTTGGTATCAGAGCCAGAGCGTAGCAGCAGCAGCAGAAGACCGACGAACAGGTGCCAGACAACGCCGGCGGACCTTCCATACGCGCCAGTGCAGGGGAAATGCTGCCGGATTTTTTCCGACAGCATTGACCCTCCTGGTGGCGGCGTCAGAAGTTTTCCCATGGCCACTGGGCCAGGGGAAATGCTGCAGAAATTTTTTTTCGGCAGCACTGACCCCCACGCATGACGCGAGGAGGTGAGCGGCAGGCGACGTCTGACGTCTGTGGGCGACGACGCACGCGGCAACGTCACCCAGGTGCAGTGACTGGCACCACCTGCAGTAGCAGGCAGCAGCAGCAGCTCGCAGCAGCAGCAGCAGCAGCCCGCACTAGCAGCAGCTCGCTGCAGCAGCAGGTCGTAGCAGCAGCAGCCCGCAGCAGTAGCAGCTCGCAGCAGCAGCAGCTCGCAGCAGCAGCAGCCCGCAGTAGCAGCAGCTCGGTGCAGGAGCAGCAGCAGCTCGCTGCAGCAGCAGCAGCAGCCCGCAGCAGCAGCAGCAGCAGCCCGCAGCAGCAGCAGCTTGCAGCAGCAGCAGCAGCGGGCAGCAGCAGCAGCGGCGTGCAGCAGCAGCAGGCAGCAACAGCAGCAAGCAGCAGCTGCCAGCCGCGGCTGCTGCTGCCCACTGCTCGCAGCGAGCGAGTAGCGAGCAGCAGCCCGCTGCTACCAGCGAGCAGCAGCTCGCTGCTGCGCAGCGAGCAGCAGCCCGCAGCTCGCAGCAGACAGCGGGCTGCTGTTCGCTGTGTCACGAGCCAAAGAAGAAAACGAAAAAAAAAACAAAAGACGAAAGGGAAAAAAAAAGGGGACTACGAAGCCCCTCTGCTGTAGCTGCAGCGAGCAGCTGTTGCAGCACGCAGCAATTGCAGCAGCAGCACCCAGCTGCAGTAGCAAGTTGCAGCAGCAGCAGCCACAGCAGCTGCTGCAGCTCACAGCACGCGTAGCACCAGCTGCAGCAGCAGTAGCAGCAGCAGCAGCAGCAACAGTAGCAGCACCTGCAGCAGCAGCAGCAGTAGCAGCAGCAACAGCAGCAACAGCAGCAGCATCTGCAGCAGCAGCAGCAGCAGCAGCAACAATAGCAGTAGTAGCAGCAGCAGCACCCGCAGCAGCAGCAGTAGCACCCGCAGCAGCAGCAGCAGCAGCAGCAGCTGCTGCTGCAGCAGCAGCAGCAGCAATAACAGCAGCAGCTACAATAGCTGCAGCAGCATCAGCATCAACAACATCAGCGGCGGCCCCAACATTCACCACTGCTGACGTCACCGCTGACGTCAGCACCCCTCTGCTGACGTCACTGCTGACATCAACAAAAAAAAAATAGAAACAAAACAAAGGGACACCAAGGCATGGCGGATAGTGCAGGCGAGGGGGGGTCCTCCTCTGATGGGGGGACCCCCGCCCCCCCTTTCGTGCAACGGTTGCTGCAGCATCAGCAGTAGCAGCAACACCCGCCGCAGGACCAGCAGCAGCCACCACTGCCGCTGCCGCAGCAGCCGCTCCTGCTGCAGCAACCGCTCCTACTACAGCAGCAGCCGCCGCTTATACAGCTGGCGCCACCGCCGCTGCAGCAGCCGCCGCCGCCTCTGACGCAGCAGCCGCCGCCTCTACAGCAGCAGCCGCCACCTCCGCTGCAGCAGCAGCCGCCGCCTCTGCAGCAGCAACCGCCATCGCCGCTGCAGCAGCAGCCGCCGCCGCTACAGCAGCAGCCGCCGCCTCTACAGCAGCAGCCGCCACCGCCGCTGCAGCAGCAGCCACCGCCTCCACAGCAGTAGCCGCCACCGCCACTGCAGTAGCACCCACCGCCCGTACAGCTACAGCCACCGCCGCAGCAGCAGCAGCAGCAGCAGCAGCCGCAGCAGCAGCAGCTGCCGCCCACTGGTGTCATCGGCGGCCATTCCGACCCCCTCGCGGCTCTTCAGCAACAACTCGCCGCCTTGACACAGCAGCTTGCTGTGCTCCAGCCGGTACCCGCTCGGACTGTCACCAGTGGTCCACCGTCGTTTGTCCCTCCAATGCACGCCAGCCCAGCTTTGTCTGCTGCCACGTACTACCTGGCTCAGCAGCAGACTCAGCGCCAGCGGCAGACAGTCACCTCCGTCCTTGGCCCCACTCCGGGTGCCTGCCGCAGGCAGAAGGACTTTGAGACGCCGCCGCCGCCGCTTCAGGCCGGCGAGCAGTTCCGAAGCTGGGAGCTCAACTTCCGGATCTGGGCGCAGGGTGAGGGCCTGTGGGCGTACTACAGCCTCCCCTATGACTCCACCCAGGCCGACCAGCTGTATGACGCTGGTCGCGCCGTCCGTGCCCTCGTCCCCGTCGCCCCTCCAGCTTCCCGCCTGGCCTTAGAGCCTTTTCTCGGCGACGTCACGGCTGGCGCCATCCCGGACCCTGCCGCCGCCTGGCACGTCCTCACCAGGCCACATCGTCTGTCCAGCGACGTTGAGATTAGCCGTCTGCTCCGGAAGTTCAACTCCTTGCACATGGAGGCGACCGAGACGGTCACTGCCTACTGGCAGCGGGCGGAGGACATCCTCCGTCGTCTTGGCACATCTTCTCCGCCCCCGCTGTCCGCGCTTCTCACCATCAAGCGCGGCGCCACGAGTGACTATGCAGACGTCTTCGTCCACTATCCCCAGGACGTCCTCACCACCATGGCGACCCAGGGAACCCTCATGCCCTGGGCTTACGAGCTCTTCCTCCGCATTGATGAAGCTCGTCAGGAGTCTCTACTCCATCGCACGAAGGCGCTGGCATCCCCTGCCGTCGCCTCCCCTACTGTCGCCCCCTCTGCCGTTACCGCCGTGGCCGTCGCCTCCCCCGCCGCAGCTACCTCATCGTCGTCGGGGAAGAAGAAGAAGAACCGGAACAAGAAAGGCAAGGGTCAGCCACAGCAGCAGCAGCAGCCTTCGTCGACCGGGTCTAGCGGTGGTGGCTCCGTCTGCCACAACTGTGGTCAGCCCGGGAACGGGTGGTACACGTGCCCTCTCCCGACGGACAAGGCGCGCGTCATCGCCACCATGCGGCGCCAGCGGGAGCGCCGCCTCGCCTCTGCCGCCGTCGCCGATGCTGGCCCTTCCACCTTGATCTCGCCCAGCGGCTCTGCCACTCCGTCGGCTCCGCCTGTCCCGTAGACACCCGCGCCGCAGCAGTACTACCCGCAGCCGTCGGCGCCTCCGCTCCCTTCACAGGCACAGTCCTCCTACTTCCCGGGCTCCGGCACCGTTACTCCGCATTCCGTGTACGCTCCCGGGTCCTCCTCTCGTGAGCGTCAGCTGGAGCAGTTCATCGCGCTCCAGCTCGGCCTTCCTCGCCCTCCTCCCCAGGGAAGTGCGAGTTGCATCACCTCCTGCCCTCCTGCCTCCCCTTGCATGACTGAGGCTGACCTGCGGTCGTGTCCCGTCTCCTCGTCTGTCTCATCGTCGCCCGTGGCCTCCTCCGCCCCTCTTCTTGATGACGTTGCTTGGCTTGACGATTGGCAGTCCCGTTTTGCGCCTCCGTCCACCGCGTCCGCGTCCCTCGCCTGCTGCCATGTGACCGTTAGCGATCTTGCAACCCCGGTCCAGGACCCCTCTGCGACCTGGATCATCGACTCCGGGGCCACGCATCACATGACAGCCTCTCGTGAGGCCTTCAGTATGCTCGGTCCTGTCGGCGATGTCTCCGGTGTCCGGACGGGCTCCGGACAGGTGTTACCTGTCCGTGGTGTCGGTGTCGTTCGTTTTCGTGGTCCTGCCGGTGACGTCTTCCTGACCGATGTCCTCTT
>SZWC01025808.1:0-20602 GCA_023375785.1 Penium margaritaceum
TACATATACATATACATATACATATACATATACATATACATATACATATACATATACATATACATATACATATACATATACATATACATATACATATACATATACATATACATATATAAAGACATATACACTCCTTTCTCCTCTCTCTGTGTTCTGCTTCCCCCTTCTTGAGTGCAATGACTATGTCTAGAATCTGCTTTTCTAGCTCTGCGGCTGCACCCTGAGCTTCCATATCTGCTATTTGCAGGCGTCTTCTCTCCTTTGCAACATGTTGGAGGAGTTGTGCAATCTATTCCTTCATCCCCGCGGAGTCCTCTCCCATGTCTGATTGTAGGTCTTCTATCATTTTGATCTGTTCCTCCTCCAAGGGTGCCTTCTCTGCGTACTTAGTACAGCAAACAGCTACTGTCTCCCTCCATGGCTCCCAGTAGCCTTTTGCGAGGTAGCTGGTGACCTTATCCCTCCGCTGCAGTTCTTTTTGCCTCCATTTCTCCATGACCGCGTGTAGATGATAACCCCACCGCCACTGCAAGAGTTTTTTGTGCTGGATGGTGGGTGTCGTGATGGATCTGCTATACTGGATGTGCAGATGTATGAGGTGCGTACAGGTATCTTCCATGAGCAGGTGGGAATAGCGCTTGAGAGGGCGCTCCTTGGAGTCCCCGCGCACCTCTCTCTAGCATCGTCTTGCGGCTTCTAGGTCCTGCGCATCAGCTGGTTCATTGAGCACGCTCATGATGCTGCTGCATACGTCACGCAGTGGCCCCCCCTCTAGGTTGTGTGCGTTTCATTTGTAAGCACCAGGACTCCCGCTAGCTCGATCATCTGAAGGGGCCTTGCTTCCGTGGAGAATGTTTGGATCTCTGTTGCCATCTGGCGGATGTACCTGATCCAGTCGTCTATCAGGAGGTGGCACTGGAGAAGTGGCGGTATGCGTTGTTCCGCGTGAACCATGAGGATAGCACGGGCCATCCAGTGCCCCTTCTCCCCCCCCTCTTCTCCAATCCCTCCAATTTCTCCCAAACTCGCATTCTCTTTTTGTAGGTCGCCCAGGAGGTTTATCGTGCTCAGACCCTCCGCACTTAACTGTTGGATTCAGCACTGTGTAGCGCTGCTTCATGCAGCATGTGTGTGTTTGGCCATCCTCGCCCAAAGGGCGGACGGACTTGAGAGGCCAGCAACCTCCGCAGGTCATGCGGAACGTGTCTTTGGGCGATGGGGTCCCACGATGTCCACAGCTGAAATTCCCGCAGCGACATTGATGGATCCTGTGGGGGTTGGGATGCCGCGAGCAACCCCCTCCCAGTAACCGCGGTCCCCGCGCGTCTCTGACCATGGCCATGTCAATGTGCCGGATAGTAACGATCTAGAAAACGGGTCCCGACATGGGAGGCCGCCAACCGCTCTTGGTATTGTAACCAAGATAACATATCACCCTTGAACGAGGGATCTACACTTTAGGTTCGTTTGGTTTGTAACCTCACAATGTCTGCATGTTGGTCTTTAGTGTCTACCTTTGGTTGGACACTCTGTGAGGAGTCTCAAAGGCAAGAACTGTAAATGGGTGCATGCAAGGTACATGCTTTCATACTTGCAGAACTTTGCTAAAGCTTCTTCTTGTAATGGCTCCACTCGAGCCAACCTCAACCAACAGTCCTACTTGGCGCGTCCTTAGACCGCCAAGTGTCATCCTCAAGGTAGGCTCTGCTACGCTTCCTAGAAGCTTCCTGTCCCAGTTTTGGCCACAAAGAAAACTGCGGCCGTCGCGGGGTTTGAACCCGCAACCTCTTGTTTGAGACTCCGGTGCCTATTCAACCAAGCCAAAAGGGTATGGCTCCTACGATGAGCCAAAGGGAACATACCCATTATGGGCAGTGCATTCCTTGCCCATCTCAAGACAGACCAAGGGGACATACTCTTTAGAGCAGTGCATGCCTTGTCTGTATGTGTAGCTAGCCAGCTAGGCAATGGACAAGGTGCATACTATTTCAACAAATCTCTCCCTTGGACCTCTGTCCATCTGTCGCTTACTAGGCTCCATCAATGCCTTGGAGCTCACCCTTCCTCTGCCGTACTCCTCATGCCAAATCCACGAATGCCTGCAAAGTGCAAGTCGCTCTCCAGCAGCTTGGTCATGTAGTCAGCAAGCATGCTCTTCGTTCCGCAGTGCTGCAAGTGCACCATGTTCTTCATGACCAGGTCACGTGAGTAGTGGTAACGTATGTCGATGTGCTTTGTTCGCCGGGAGATGATCTCGTCTTCAGCCATCGAGATGGCGCTCATGTTGTCCACGTATACGACCGTGGCATCCTTCAGTGGCACTATCATTTTGCCAAGAAGGATGCGCAGCCATTGAGTCTTCTTGCACACCTAAGACAGAGCAACGTACTCTACCTCAGCCATGGACACAGAAACACAATCCTACTTCCTTCTGGCCCATGAGATGGCAGCGCCATTCAAGATGCACACATATCCAAAGGTGAATTTCCTGTCATCAAGATTTCCTCTGCAGTGAGTGTCGGTGTAGCACTTCAAGCAAAGGGGGTCCGTTCCTTCTTGGCGTCCAAGGATGAGGCCCATGTGACGTGTCTTCTGCAGGTAGCGCAAGATGCGCTTGATTGCCTGCCAATGTTGTGGCCCAGGGTTGGCCACGAATCTCCTCACTTGTCCCACAGCATAGCAGATGTACGGACGAGTCCCTACCATGGCGTACATGATGCTACCCACAACGGACTGGTAAGGGATGTTTTGCATTTCCCATTGCTCTGCTTCGTTGCTTGGCAACATGGAGGCCTTCAGCTTTGTACCGGTCGTCATTGGGGTGCTGACAGGTTTGCAGTCTTTCATGTGGTAGCGCTTCAGTACCTCACCGATGTATTTGGTTAGGCTGAATTTGATGGTGCCTGCTACTTGGTTGCGGTGGATGGCAATCCCAAGGTAGTACTTGAGAGAACCCATGTCCTTCATCTTGAACCTTTTGCTGAGGTCAGACTTCAGCTCATCCAGGAGCTCGACTGAAGACGAGCAAATGATCAGATCATCCACATACAGTGCAACCAGCATCATCCCTCTCCCATTATTGCGCACATACATGCTCGGGTCATTCTGGCAATGCGCAAAGGAGAGGTCGGTCATGAAACCGTCCATCTCTTTGTACCATATCCTTGGGGCCTGTTTCAGCCCATAGAGCGCTTTCACCAACTTGCACACCTTGCCCTTAGGAGCTTCGACACCTTTGGGTACCTCCATCAGCACTTTCTTGTCAAGCTTCCAATAAAGGAAAGCTGTCTTGATGTCCATCTGGTGTATCTCCAAGTTCTTTGCGGCTGCAATGCCAAGGAGAGAGCAGATGGAAGCAAAGGTCACGACGGGCACGAACGTATCATCGTACTTGGAGCCCAAGCGCTGAGATAACCCCTTAGCCACTACCCCTGCCTTGAACTTGTTGATGCTTCTGTCTTGCTTCTTCTTCACTCAAAGGACCCACTTGGATCCCACCACGTGGGCCTTCTCGGGTCTATCCACCAGCACCCACGTGCCGTTCTCGGGGATGGACGCGAGCTTGCTGTCCATTGCCTGCTTCCACTTGTCCACATCTGGGCCACTCATCGCCTCCGCCACTGTGGATGGCTCTCCCTGAGCCATGCACGACCAGCTAAGGCCAGTCCAATCGTCCTCGTATCGCAAAGGTGCTCTCTTTGGTTGCAAATTGCGCCGAGGTAGTGGTGCGGCGTCTTGCTTTGGTGCTGGTGCTTCCACAGGTTGTGGTTGGTCGTCGTCATCGTCAGAAAAGTTGTCAGACTCCAAATCATACTCGGAAGCCTCGGACAACTCGGTATCCGCGTCCATGTCAGATGCTGCATCATCCTCCGCAGCTACTCTCCCATTCCCACCACCTGCTGGCAAAGCGAGCCAGTTTTCGGGTGCTTGATCTACAGACTCAAGCAACACTATCCACTCTCCCGCTTTGGGAGCGAGGTTTGGGTCCAGTAGCTCTCCCTTTTCAAGGATGCGTTCGTCAAACACAACGTCGCGGCTCCTCACGAGCTTGTCTGCTGCCTGGTCCCAAAGCCGATACGCTTTGTGTGATGTGTCGTACCCAACCATGATGCACTTCCTGGAACGTGCGTCAAGCTTGCCTCCACCTTCTCTTGATAGAATCTTCACCCATGTAGTTGATCCAATCAACTTCAGATTAGATGCGTTGGGTTTCTTTCCCAACCATGCTTCTTGTGGGGTCTTCAATTGCTTGTCCTGCTCCTTTCCACGCTTCCGCAAGGCTGTTGCTGGTATGAGATTCACGAGGAAGCAGGTCATTGTTGCTGCTTCTGCACAAAAGCGAGGTGGGAGCTCGGCATTGAAGAGCATACTTTGCACCATGCCGAGTATGGTCTGGTTCATCCTCTCGGCAATGCCATTGCTTTGGGGGTTGTAAGGGGTGGTTTGCTCGTGGTGGATGCCATGATGCTTGAGCCAAGGCTTGCATGCCTCGTATTCACCCCCATTGTCAGTTTGGAGTGTCTTCACTTTCTTGGACGTTTGCCGCTCCACCATGGCGACAAACTCGAGAAGCTTCTCCTTGACCTCTCCCTTTGTTTTGAGGAAGTAGATCCACAACTTGCGGCTGTGGTTATCAATGAAGGTCAGGAAGTACTTGCTTCCTCTGTTAGACGGTGTGCAGAAGGATCCACACACGTCACTGTGTATCAGTTCCAAGACGTGCTCCGCTCGTTGACCTCCTCTCCCAGACGACTTCTTCTTTGCCTTCGCTTGGAGGCATGGTTAACATAATGCACACCCTCCGCCATGCTTCATGGTGCACCCTTCCATTCCGCGGACAACCTCTTGCTCCTGCATCTTCTGTTGTTGGGCACATGGCCAAGTCGCCGGTGCCACAGCTCAGCGTCAGCGTCCTTGGTTGATGTGGCGGCCGTAGCGGTCGCTGGCGGTGCATCCTTAAGCTCCTGTGCCACTGTCTTGGTAGCACATGCGAGTCCCTCATCCGACGCCTTGGTGACTTTGGTTAGAAGCACATAGAGGCCGTTGACTCTTGGAGCTTAAAGCATGAGGTCGTCTTTGGTGTAAAAAATCTGGATGTCCTCCTTCTTGAGGGCCACCGCTTCCTTGTTGGTGAACACCACTGTCATGCTGTTGTCGGTGATTTGTAATACGGACAACAGGTTGGGTGCGAAGGGCATAAACACCACCTTTTGCAGGTTGACCGCCTTCTCCGCACCATTCACGTTGAGAGTGATCACCTTGTCCCCTTCGCCCATGGCTTGGACGACGCAGCCGTTTGCACACTTGATGCGCACGACAGATTCGGCCATGGAGACAAATCCACCCTTCTCTTTTGATGAGTTGTGGTTGGTGCCTGAGTCAAGGGCGAATGCCCCGGGCCTAAGGATCGCTGCGCCCTTCATGGGCAGCCCCCTAGCCATCATGTTGGTGAGCTCCTTCTTCTCCTTTCCACCTTTGCTCCTGCCTTCTTTCTTGGGACTACGGCAGTCCCTAGCCCAGTGCCCAGCCTTGCCACAGTTGTGACATTTGCCGGGCTTCTTGGAACTCTTCTTGCCATCATTGCCTCTCCCTCCACGCCACCACTTCCGATATTGCCTTGACTGGAGCGAGAGCTTGCACTTTGTCCACCAAAGTGAGAGGCATAGGCTGAGATGTTTGCCTCAGTGCCACTATGTCGCATGGACTCATTGCGGACGTGTTCGGTGACAGCGTTGTACGTCAGATCTGCCTCCTTCAAACCGCCATATACGGTGATCAAGGACCCCAGCTTTCCGACAGCGCCATTAGAAGGATCATGGCATGCATGTTGGAGTCGAGATTCCATTCCATTTGCTAGACTTGTTGTAGCACGTTGTCAAATGACTGCAAAAATGCGGGTATCGATTCTCCTTTGCTCATTCTTATCGACATCAACCGTTGGAAGATGAAGAGTCGGTTTGCTAGAGTATTCAATTGATGTACGCATGCGAGTTTTGCGTAAGTCCCGGCAGCCAACATGCATCCTGTGATGTGGGAGTGTTGAGTCTTGTTGATGGAAGTCACAAGAATGGCGAGAGCCATGTTGTTCTTCATCGTCCATGCTGCAAGGTCAGCCGCATGCGTCATCACGGTTGCATCAGCTGGTGCTGTCTCGATCCCTTTTAGGATGTCCAGGTAGCCACGCACATTCATGAAAATCTCAAACTGCCATTTCCACAAGGGAAAACCTGTCCCCATGAATTTGGACATACCCGCCTCAAGGCGGGCTGGAGTCAGATTCGCCATTTCCGGCGGTTGCTCATCTTCTCTACTTTGTTGCTACTCTACTTTGTTGAGGCCGATGAGGCTGATGAGGCTGTTGGTTGCGACCGTTGTCAAAGGTACAGTTGGTTCCGTTGCATACCCCTCCCGTCGATGATCGCCTAAGGCGATGGTGCCATCGTGAGAGAACAGACTTGGGGTCGTACCACCTTCTAAAAGGGGTAGAGCTTAGTCCCGTTGGGGCTCGAGGGTCTTGTCCAACATGGACAGAGCTGTTCCTTGTCCCCTAGTCCGCCACGTGCGCGCACCTTACCTGAGGAAGCCGATGGAGCCGATGGAGCAGATGGAGCCATCCGATGGTCGTGTCCCTGTTGTACCTGTGCGCCCTGCAAGACCACGTGCGAGTCGGTCTTGGAAGCATGCCTTAGAACCAGAAGTGTAGGCCCATAACCCTTTGTCAATGCGCCGGATAACAACGGTCTAGAAAACGGGTCCCGACATGGGAGGCCGCCAACCGCTCTTGGTATTGCAACCAAGATAACATATCACCCTCAAACGAGGGATCCACACTTTAGGTTTGTTTAGTTTGCAACCTCACGAAGTTCGCATGTTGGTCTTTAGTGTCTACCTTTGGTTGGACACTCTGTGAGGAGTCTCAAAGGCAAGAAATGTAAATGGATGCATGCAAGGTATAGGCTTTTATACTTGCAGAGCTTTGCTCAATGTTTTGCTTGTAGTGGCCCCACTGGAGCCAACCTCAACCTACAGTCCTACTTGGCGCGTCCCTAAACCACCAAGTGTCATGCTCAAGGCAGGCCCTAGTAAGCTTCCTCGAAGCTTCCTGTCCCAGTTTTGGCCACAAAGGAAATTGTGGCCGTTGTGGGGTTTGAACCCGTGACCTCTTGTTTGAGACTCCGGCGCCTGTTCAACGAAGCCAAAAAGGTATGGTTCCTATGATGAGCCACAAGGGACATACCCATTATGGGCAGTGCATTCCTGGCCCATCTCAAAACAAACCAAGGGGACATACTCTTTAGAGCAGTGCATGCCTTGTCTGTATGTGTATTTAGCCAGCTAGGTAGTGGAAAAGGTGGATACTATTTCAACAGGCCATGGGTAGCGGCATGTGCCGCGGGGACAGCCTGACGAACTTTCTTTTTCCCCTTTTAGTGAATGAGTGAGGGGGTGATTCTGTGGGCGGTGTAATGCAAGTGAACAATTGCATGAACGATTGTACATTCGCAGCGGAAATGAGACTGACAACCCGAGCATTGAGTAATGTACTGGCCTGGCGTGGCGCAAGCCAGTCAACCGCAAGGAGGATGTCATATGTCCGCTCCGTGCTGACCTGGACGGTGTATGCGGCATGGACGTTGGCAACCTCGATGGGGAGCATGTCAATCTGTCCACCAGGAGCATTTAGACTCCTGGAGGCCATGGAGAACAGCGATGGACTGGGCCGGAGAAGATGGGTGAGGCCAAGGGCGCGGACAAGCCGCGTAGCAATGGTGGTATGGGTAGCTCTGGTATCCACGCTAGCCGTGAGTTTTTGGCCACAGATCCATGTGTGGCACCATGCGACTGATGGTGTCCCCCCTGGTGGAGGTGGTGTCCATAGAGGCCGAGGCTCTAGCGGCGATCCGCATGAGGAGGAGCCGTGGCAGTTTTTGCATGCAGGTTGCAGACAAAGAGTTAGAGCTGACGGAGTCCTGTGGACGATGTGGGGGTGCATGTAAGGCAAAGACCCACACAAACCAGGTCATCATTGGCGGTGGTGAACACCACTGCCACTGTGTTTGCTGCACGGGGATGGAGGGCGAGGTAGTTGATCAGGGGTATAGAAGAAGGAGGTCACGGAAGAGGGCGGATATGTAGATATGAGCAGCTTGTAGAGCTGAGGGATCAGTAGGTAATGGGAGCTGAGGGAGTACGACAAGGGCGAGGGCGGGTTGGTGCGGTGGCTTCCCATCTGGCGGCCGTCGCAGGGTCCGACTAGAGGCGATCCCACACATCCCATGCCGTGAGCGATTCAAAGCCATAGCGAGCGCGGCAGCGCATCTGACAATTACCTGTGGGTTTCGCAAGGAGAAGACAGGGTATGGTAGAGTTTCTGCAGATGCCTCCGTGATAAAACAAGGGCACAACAGGATCTTGATCCTCAAGGGCAAGGTGGAGGATTTGGGCAGCAAGCTGCTCTTAATCAGGTCTGAATTTCCGAGCAACCCCTTTCCATGCATAGAACATCTCTTCTGGTGGAGGATCTGGAGTCATGGGATTCTCATCGTCGGATGTGGTTATGATGGCAGGCCATCCTTCATGCGGAATCGGGCTTAGAGCATCAGCGTGCAGGTGTGCCAGTGCGGGGTGGTATTGGATGTAGATGTTGTAGCTTTGAAGGAGAAGTTCCCACTTTGCGAAGATGCCTTTGTGATTCTGAGTGGTGAAAAGCCACTGCAGCGCTTGATGATCTGTGTAGATGGTGAAGGGTTTGCCATTCTTGATGTAGTCGCAGAAGTGTGCCAGTGCCAAAAGAATGGCAAGACACTCACCCTTGACCGGCGGAAACTTGCTCTTCGCGTCGTTGAGGGCCCTGCTGGCATAGGCAATAACTCTCTGGATGTTGTGCTGCGCTTCTTGACACAGGATTGCACCCAGTCCCTCAGAGGATCAATCTGTCGTGATGATGAAGGATAGGTTGAAGTCAGGAAATTCAAGCATTGGCGCCGTGATCAGGCGCTGCTTGATTTCCTGCCAAGAAGCTTGATACGCGGCTGTCCAGGTGAAAAACAAATCTTGATGCGTCAGCTCCTGGAGTGGGCAAATAATCTTTGCGTGATCACGAACAAACCCCAGTAGAATGAGAAAAAGCTTAGGAATATTCTAACCTGTCCGACGGAGATGGGTTGCCTCCATTCCTTGACCGCAGCAATCTTCTCTAGATCTGTAGTGATGACTTTTGCCCTCATGACGAACCCTAGGAACACCATCTGTTTTGCGCCGATCATGCACTTTGCAGATTTGAGTTTGAGATTGGTGCGACATAGATCAAGAAATGCTCCATCCAGGGAGGTGAGGAGCTCAATAAAGGAAGAAGCCGCAACCAAAGCATCATCGATGTAGCAGCTGACATTGCGGAGATGGCGGAGGGTGGCGTCCATGATGCGCATGAATGTAGCACTCGCATTGCGGAGGCCAAAGGGCATGAGAGTAAAGGCATAGAGACCCTCAACAGCGACGAATGTGGTCTTGGGAACAGATTCCAGGTGCATCAGGATGGCATGGAGCGCAGACTTAACATCCAATTTCGCGAACCAACTATGACCCTTCTCCTGCTCTTAGATGTCCATAATAGCGGCATGGGATAGGCATCCTCCTCCGTGACGGGGTTGAGATTGTGGAAGTCTACACAAAAGCGTTTGCTACCGTCTGGTTTCCCAACAATGACTAGGCTGGCATGCCAATGACTGCTGATAGGGATAATCACCCCTTGATCTTTGAGCTCTTGTAGGCCATCCAACACAATCTATTCCTGGTGCGGGAGGATGCTGCAGACCTTTTGCTTCATTGGCTGTGCATCACCCGTGCTGATGATGTGGTATGCATCTACCGCACCAATCTCAGAGGTGGCACCCACAAAGACCTCCATGTGCTGTTGTAGGAGCTGCCGCACCTGCTGGTGTTGTTCCGTGGTCAGCCGGTCATGGAGCATGTGATCAAACGGGGCTGGTGAAGCTGGTTCCGCGGGTGGCTTTGGCAGGAACAATTCATCCTCTTCCTAATACCCGTTCCCCATGCCGGACTGTCCCTAGCGCCAATAACCAAGGAGGTTTGGATGGGTACCGACTTGTATGCTTGCTAAGTCCGGTTCTGCTTCCACCACGTACTTGTTCCGCTCTGTGAATGCCTTGAGTGCCTCATCCAAGACTCCTTTCCCTACACGCAGAAGCTGTTCCGTTCGTCGTGCGCAGGGATGGGGCAATTGTACCCTGCCCGTGAAGGACTCATGTTCTTGTCGCAATGGTGATGGAGGAGGAACATCGTGGATGAGGGGATCCTCCGATCCTGCAGCTTGAGAAGTAAAAGTGGCCATGCATGTTGTTGAAATAGTATGCACCTTGTCCACTTCCTAGCTGGCTAGCTACACATACAGACAAGGCATGCACTGCTCTATGGAGTATGTCCCCTTGGTCTGTTCTGAGATGGGCCAGGAATGCACTGCCCATAATGGGTATGTCCCCTGTGGCTCATCATAGGAACCATACCTTTTTGGCTTGGTTGAATAGGCACCAGAGTCTCAAACCAGAGGTCGCGGGTTCAAACCCCGCGACGGCCGCAATTTTCTTTGTGGCCAAAACTGGGACAGGAAGCTTCTAGGAAGCTTACTAGAGCCTGCCTTGAGGATGGCACTTGGCGGTCTAAGGACGCACCAAGTAGGAATGTACGTTGAGGTTGGCTCCAGTGGAGCCACTACAAGCAGAAGCTGTAGCAAAGCTCTACAAGTATAAAAGCCTGTACCTTGCATGCATCCATTTACAGTTCCTGCCTTTGAGACTCCTCACAGAGTGTCCAACCAAAGGTAGACACTAAAGACCAACATGCGGACTTTCTGAGGTTGAAAACCAAACGAACCTAAAGTGTGGATCCCTCATTCAAGGGTGATATGTTATCTTGGTTGCAATACCAAGAGCGGTTGGCGGCCTCCCATGTCGGGACCCGTTTTCTAGACCGTTGCTATCCGGCGCATTGACAAAGGGTTATGGGCCTACACTTCTGGTTCTAAGGCACGCTTCCAAGACCGACTAGCGCGTGGTCTTGCAGGGCGCACAGGTACAATAGGGACACGACCATCGGATGGCTCCATCTGCTCGATTGGCTCCATCGGCTTCTTCAGGTAGGGTGTGCGCACGTGGCAGACTAGGGGACGAGGAATCGCTCTGTCCATGTTGGACAAGACCCTCGAGCCCCAACAAGATTAAGCTCTACCCCTTTTTTGAAGGTGGTATGACCCCGAGTCCGTTCTCTCACGACGGAACCATCGCCTTAGGCAATCATCGGCGGGAGGGGTATGCAACGGAACCAACTGCACCTTTGACAACGGTCACAGTCAGCAGCCTCATCAGCCTCATCGGCCTCAACGAAGCAAAGTAGCAGTGAAGCAGAAAAGATGAGCAACCGCAAGAAATGGCGGATCCGACTCCAGCCCGCCTTGAGGCGGGTATGTCCAAATTCACGGGGACAGGTTTTCCCTTGTGGAAATGGCAGTTTGAGATTGTCATGAACGTGCATGGCTACCTCAACATCCTAATAGGGACCAAGATAGCACCAGCCGATGCGACCGTGACAACGCATGCGGCTTACCTTGCAGCATGGACGATGAAGAACAACATGGCTCTCGCCATTCTTGTGACGTCCATCAACGAGACTTAACACTCCCACATCACAGGATGCACGTTGGCTGCCGAGGCCTACGCAAAACTTGCACGCGTGCATCAATGGAATGCCCTAGCAAACCGACTCTTCATCTTCCAACGGTTGATGTCAATGAGGGTGAGCGAAGGAGAATCGATACCCGCATTTTTGCAGTCATTCGACAACGTGCTGCAAGAGGTCCAGCAAATGGAATGGAATCTCGGCTCCAACATGCGTGCCATGATCCTTCTAATGGCGCTGCCGGAAAGCTGGGGGTCCTTGATCACCGTATATGGCGGTTTGAAGGAGGCAGATCTGACGTATGAGGCTGTCGCTGAACAAGTCCGCAACGAGTCAATGTGACGCAGTGGCGCCGCGGCAAACATCTCAGCCTATGCCTCTTGCTTTGGTGGACAAAGTGCAAGCTCTCGCTCCAGTCAAGGCAACAGCGGAAGCGGTGGCGATGGAGGGAAAGGCAATGGTGGCGGGAAGAGTTCCAAGAAGCCCGGCAACTGTCACAACTGTGGCAAGGCTGGGCACTGGGCTAGGGACTGTCGTAGTCCCAAGAGAGAAGGCGGGAACAAAGGTGGAAAGGAGAAGAAGGAGCTCACCAACATGATGGCTAGGGGGCTACCCATGAAGGGCGCAGCGATCCTTAGGCCCGGGGCATTCGCCCTTGACTCGGGCACCAACCACCACTCATCAAAAGAGAAGGGTGGATTTGTCTCCATGGCCGAATCTTTCATGCACATCAAGTGTGCAAACGGTGGCGTCGTCCAAGCCATGGGCGAAGGGAACAAGGTGATCACGTTCAACGTGAATGGTGCGGAGAAGGCAGTCAACCTTCAAAAGGTGGTGTACATGCCCTCCTTCGCAGCCAGCATTCTGTCCGTCTCACAAATCACCAACAACAACATGACAGTGGTGTTCACCAACAAGGAAGCGGTGGCCCTCAAAAACATGGACATCCAGATTTTGTACACCAAAGACGACCTCATGCTTCAAGTTCCAAGCGTCGACAGCCTCTACGTGCTTCAAACCAAAGTCACCAAGGCGTCGGATGAGGGACTCACATGTGCCACCAAGACAGTGGAACCGGAGCCGAAGGATGCACCACTGGCGACCGCTGCGGCCGCCACATCAACCAAGGACAAAGATGCTGAGCTGTGGCACCGGCAATTTGGCCACGTGACCAACAACACACTGCAAAAGATGCAAGAGAAAGAGGTAGTCTGCGGAATGGAAGGGTGCACTATGAAGCATGGCGAAGGGTGTACATTGTGTGAACCATGCCTCCAAGCGAAGGCAAAGAAGAAGCCGTTTGGGAGAGGAGGTCAACGAGCGGAGCACGTCTTGGAACTGATACACAGTGACGTGTGTGGACCCTTTCGCACACCGTCTAATGGAGGAAAGAAATACTTCCTGACCTTCATTGACGACCACAGCCGCAAGTTGTGGATCTACTTCCTCAAAACAAAGGGAGAGGTCAAGGAGAAGCTTCTCGAGTTTGTCGCCATGGTGGAGCGGCAAACGTCCAAGAAGGTGAAGGCGCTCCAAAGTGACAACGGGGGTGAGTACGAGGCATGCAAGCCTTGGCTCAAGCATCATGGCATCCTCCACGAGCAAACCACCCCTTACAACCCCCACAGCAACGGCGTTGCCGAGAGGATGAACCAGACCCTACTCGGCATGGTGCGAAGCATGCTCTTCGACGCCAAGCTCCCACCTCGCTTTTGGGCTAAAGCAGCAACAACGGCTTGCTACCTCTTGAACCTCACACCAGCGACCGCCTTGCAGAAACGTGGAAAGGATCAGGACAATGAGCTAAAGACCCCACAGGAAGCATGGTCGGGAAAGAAACCCAACGCATCTCATCTGAAGGTGTTCGGGTCAACTGCATGGGTGAAGATCCAGTCGGGAGAAGGTGGAGGCAAGATCGACGCACGCTCCAAGAAGTGCATCATGGTTGGGTACGACACGTCACACAAAGCCTTTCGGCTTTGGGACCAAGCAGCAGGCAAGCTTGTGAGGAGCCGCGACGTCGTGTTCGAAGAACGCACCCTTGGAAAGGGAGAGCTGTTGGACCCGACCCTCACTCCCAAAGCGGGAGAGTGGATAGTGTTGCTTGAGTCCGGAAACCAAGCACCCGACAACTGGCTTGCCTTGCCATCAGGTGGTGGGAATGGGAGAGTGGCTGCGGAGGATGATGTAGTATCTAACATGGACGCTGATACCGAGGCGTCCGAGGCTTCCGAGTCTGACTTGGAGTCTAACGACTCTTCTGACGACGACGACGACAAACCACCATGTGTGAAAGCGCCAGCACCAAAGCAAGAAGCGGCACCACTACCTTGGCGCATTTTGTGACCAAAGAGAGCACCTTTGTGGTATGAGGATGATTGGACCGGCCTTAGCTGGTCATGCATGGCTCAGGGAGAGCCATCCACAGTGGCCGAGGCCATGAATGGCCCAGATGCGGCCAAGTGGAAGGAGGCAGTGGATAGCGAGCTTGCATCCATTGCCGAGAACGGCACGTGGGTGCTAATGGATAGACCCGACAAGGTCCACGTGGTGGGATCCAAGTGGGTCCTCCAAGTGAAGAAGAAGCAAGACGGCAACATTGACAAGTTCAAGGCAAGGGTAGTGGCTAAGGGGTTCTCTTAAAGCCCGGGCTCCAAGTACGATGAGACGTTCGCGCCTGTCGTGACCTTTGCCTCCATCTGCTCTCTCCTTGGCAATGCTGCCGCAAAGAACTTGGAGATACACCAGATGGACGTCAGGACAGCTTTCCTTTATGGGAAGCTTGACAAGGAAGTGCTGATGGAGGTGCCCGAAGGAGTCGAAGCTCCCAAGGGCAAGGTGTGCAAGTTGGTGAAAGCGCTCTACGGGCTGAAACAGGCCCCAAGGATGTGGTACAAAGAGATGGACGGTTTCATGACTGGCCTCTCCTTCGTGTATTGCCAGAATGACCCGAGCATGTATGTGCGCGATGATGGGAGAGGGCTGATGCTGGTTGCGCTCTACGTGGATGATCTGATCATCTGCTCGTGTTGGGTCGAGCTGCTGGATGGGCTGAAGTCTGACCTTAGCAAAAGGTTCAAGATGAAGGACATGGGTCCTCTCGAGTACTACCTCGGGATTGCCATCCACTGCAACCGAGTAGCAGGCACCATCGAACTCAACCAAACCAAATACACTGATGAGGTGTTGAAGCGCTACCACATGGAAGACTGCAAACCTGTCAGCACCCCAATGACGACCGACACAAAGCTGAAGGCCTCCATGTCGCCAAGCAATGAAGCAGAACAAAGGGAGATGCAAGACATCCCGTACCAGTCCGCCGTGGGTAGCATCATGTACGCCATGGTAGTGACTCGTCCGGACATTTGCTATGCTGTGGCACAAGTAAGCAGATTCATAGCCAACCCTGGGATACAGCATTGGCAGGCAGTCAAGCGCATCTTGCGTTACCTACAGAAGACACATCACATGGGCCTCGTCCTTGGAGGCCAAGAAGGAACAGATCCCTTTTGTCTGAAGTGCTATACCGACGCTGACTGGGGCGGAAATCTTGACGACAGGAAATCCACCTCTGGATAGGTGTGCATCTTGAATGGCACTGCCATCTCATGGGCAGCAGGAATCAGGATTGTGTTTCCTTTTCCATGGCTGAGGCAGAGACGTTGTTTTGTGTGAGGTGTGCAAGGAGACTCAATGGCTCCGCAGCCTGCTTGGCGAAATGACAGTGCCATAGAAGGACGCCATGATCGTACACGTGGACAACATGAGCGCCATCTCGATGGCTGAAGATGAGATCATCTTTTGGCAAACGAAGCACATCGACATACGTTACCACTACTCACGTGTCATGACGAACGTGGTGGACTTGCAGCACTGCGAAACAAAGAGCATGCTTGCTGACTGCATGAACAAGCTGCTGGAGAGCGACTTGCATTATGCAGGCATTCGTGGATTCGGCATGAGGAGTGCGGCAGAGGAAGGGTGAGCTCCAAGGCATTGATGGAGCCGAGCAAGGGACAGATGGACAGAGGTGCAAGGGAGAGATTTGTTGAAATAGTATGCACCTTGTCCACTGCCTAGCTGGCTAGCTACACATACAGACAAGGCATGCACTGCTCTATGGAGTATGTCCTTTGGTCTCTTCTGAGATGGGCCAGGAATGCACTGCCCATAATGGGTATGTCCCTTGTGGCTCATCATAGGAACCATACCTTTTTGGCTTGGTTGATTAGGCACCGGAGTCTCAAACCAGGGGTCGCGGGTTCAAACCCCGCGACGGCCGCAATTTTCTTTGTGGCGAAAACTGGGACAAGAAGCTTCTAGGAAGCTTACTAGAGCCTGCCTTGAGGATGACACTTGGCGGTCTAAGGACGCGTCAAGTAGGAATGTAGGTTGAGGTTGGCTCCAGTGGAGCCACTACAAGCAGAAGCTTTAGCAAAGCTCTGCAAGTATAAAAGCCTGTACCTTGCATGCATCCATTTACAGTTCTTGCCTTTGAGACTCCTCACAGAGTGTCCAACCAAAGGTAGACACTAAAGACCAACATGGTCTTTGTGACCATGTTGGCGGACTTCGTGAGGTTGCAAACCAAACAAACCTAAAGTGTGGATCCCTCCTTCGAGGGTGATATGCTATCTTGGTTGCAATACCAAGAGCGGTTGGCGGCCTCCCATGTCGGGACCCGTTTTCTAGACCGTTGCTATCCGGCGCATTGACACATGTGATTGGGAGTGCCGTTCGTGGTGCTACTGTGATGAGGGCATACTCTTTGTCTCCTTCTGCTGATCTCAAGTGCATGACATCCAGGCTAAAGATGAGATTTCCTTGCCATGGCACGAGGTAGTCTGTGCCAATGAGCATGTCATATGTCCGTGCACATGTGATCTGTAGTGTCAGGGGTTCGTGAAGTGTTCCAATTTGGACTGGGAGATCGTGCACCTTGCCTTCCCCCGCATGAAAGCCGCCCAAGGCATTGCTGAAGGTGTTTCAGGTGGGAAGGACCCAGTTTGCCCATCCCATTATAGCAAGGATGCGGAGAGCGATGGTGGTGTGAGTGGCACCTGCGTAGACGATGGCGAGGAACTTCTTACCCAAGATTCAAAATGCTGCAGCATACCACCTCATAGTGAGTGTCTTGCTGCTCCGGTGGTTCTTGTGGTAGAGGAGCCCATCCCTAGTCATTCTCGTTGAGGGATATGGGTACCGCAAGATCCACCTCTCTCATGTGAGTGTTCCGCATGCTAGCAGGTATCAGGTGTTTGTAGCGGAGTTGAGCGCCTACTGGAGCAAGGCGTTCATGTGCCCTACAGAAGCAGGTGTCAAGCTCTGTTGCTATCTCATGATGAAGTTGCACATACTCTGGGAAAGACACAGTGGAAGCAGGCCAGGTGAGGAGGGCCTCCACTGATTTGAGGGAAAATGGGAGGAAGTAGGAAGCGTTGCGAATGATGGGGATGTTGTCCATGGGGTTTTGGTTGCTAGCGGAGCCCTATCTTCCGGGTCTTCTTGTTTCCCCGTTGGTGCTTGTGCAGACTTTGCCGTTGCCCCCTTGAGTTCAGCCCGTGGCCGTTCTGAGCGTGGAGCAATTGCCTCCTGTAGGATAGCATCTTGTTGTTCCTCATGATGGTGGAGCTCCCTTTGGATACCCATTGCTTTGCGTAACGTCCACCCCACCAATCCAGTTTCTCGAGCTGCGTCAATTTCCTGTTGCTCGTGTTCTGTTGGTGTCTGTTCTGTAGTTTCATCATCGCCCATCAACATACCAAATCAAACATTCTGCGCGCCAGCGGCACCAACTGTGTTGATCCCAGGAGCGGTTAGATCATCAAAAGGAGTTGGGAGCAAAGGCCCCTGCTGGCTGCGGTAGCCACGTGCGTATGAAGCAGACCACGTGGGTGGTTGTTTGGTCACGGGTGCTCGTTCCACAGGCGGTTCTGTTCCGCATCATATTGGCACCATTGCTCTGCCCCCGGATGCTGCGTAGGAAGGATCTGCTCCTTTTGGCCCCGTGGGCAGTGTGCTCGAAGGTGTTTGAAGCTGCCACAAACGTGACAGGATTTTGGTGGTGCATGATTGTCCCGCACCGCTCCGCCACCTGATGCTGAGGCTGTTTTGGGTGCCCATTGTTGTCTCGTATTTTGGAGCTGCTCATATCTGTGTGTGGCGTAAGCTGCTGCTTCTTGCAAGCTGCGGTGCTTCCTTGGGTTCATATGTGTGGTGATTTCATGCGGGAGAACGCGGATCAGAATCTGTAGCAGGACCCAAAGAGGCAAACCTTCACCTTCTTGGCTTTTGGCAATCGTGGACCAAAGGAGGAACTTGTCTACATAGCGTTGGATGCCATCTCCTGGTTTCATGACATCCTTCTCAGTTTTGGAAAGTGCTTCCTCCTTTGTGAGAGGCCAAAATTGCGCGACGAGGGCATTGCCAAAATCCTCGTAGGTAGCGAAAGGTTTCTACACATTGTACCAACCTGCTGCGGCTCCTTACAGTTGTAGCTCAGCCGTGGCTTGCACGAGATCAACTGGGATATGGTTAATGGCAGCTTCCGGGGCTATCTGGTGAAGCCATTGCCATGGATTTTCCCCTGCTGCGCCGGTGAAGGTGTCCATCCGTGGCAGGTGAGCTGAGTCAGTCTGAATGAACTGGGGAAGGGGAACCATGTTGCAGTTAGTGGCCCCCGTGATGAACTGGGTCTGAGTAGAGGAATGGGAAGCGGGAGGGACATTAGCGGTAGAGATGGCCGTTGAAGCAGCATAGGTAATAGAGGTTGTGGCTGCTTGCGGACCGTGACCATGTGACTGGGGAACCGTTCCTAACTGCGCCTGGTACACCTGATATCCCACCGGCGGTGTTGCCGCAGAGGTTTGTCCCGTGTGGTGGGACAGACTCTGCATTCCCGGCGCGGATCCCTGTTGTGTGTTTGTGCTCCAATACTGGCTGGACTGTGTTTGTTGTGCCGAGTGATATGGGGGGTCTGGCTCTGCTGCGGCTGCATTGGTGGCGTGGTAGTGTTCAGGTGGCCCAACAAAGGTCCCTGAACTTCATGACTCTGCGTCAGACCTTGAGGCGTAGATCCTGGCGCGTGCTGCCATCTTGGACCAAGAGGTAAGGGGATCCACCCGCGTGGGATGTTGGACTCACTGGAATCGGATGCTGGGGAATGGATAGTGTTATCCACCTGTGTGGGTTTCGGGGGGGGCGTCTCATAAGATTTCTGAGGAAAGGGCCAACTCTGACCCATAGGGAGTGGGACGGAGGACGCGGATCTACTCAGAGTCGAAGAGACCGGAGTTGTTGGGCTGGCCGAATATTCTGGCCGCGGACGGGGTGGAGCACTGGTCCCAAGAGCAAGTCCCACCTGCTATTGCGGTGGGTGAAACATCCCAGTTGGAAGCATCGTAGAAGCTGTAGTTGCTGTCATTTGGTTCAATGCAGAGTGGTGTGAAAGAATTTGCTGTCGCTGTTGATGTTGCTGTTGTGACAGAGAGCCTGGGGGATACGAATAGAGAGGCATTGGATGAGTTGGCTGGGTTGTTGCGGAGGAATGAAACACGTATGGGTTCTGCTGCCACCCTGCATGGGGGTGCGGGGAAGCTGTTCCGGCTGGTGTCGGTGCTTCGCTCATGAGCCCGTCCTGTGCGGAGGCCGCCTGCGGTCGTTAGCTCTGAGATGGTGAGGCAGAAGCCATCGGGACGGTAAATCCTGGAGGGGCCATTCCGGATTGGTAGGATCCCTGTGATGGGGTGAGATAGTGCTGGAAAGAGAAGTCGGAACTCGGAAGAGGTACACCGTCCGAGGCGTGTAGCTCCAGGATTGGGGTAGTGGCGAGGTGATCCGCGGTGGTACACCTGACCAGTTGCTTCTTGGATAGGCTCCTGAGGGAGCTCGGCCATGCTGCTCATTTTCCAGAAGCATTCCTGATTGGTCCCATCCGGCGTCTAGTGCATCAGATGTGACCCGTTGGAAGCCCCACTGCACCCGCTCTCCACGCTCTCCATGCTCTCTAAATCTATGAGATCTTCCATCACGGGCGCGGGACTGCTCTGCGCTTGCCAGATTTTCTCCTCGAGCCAAGTCACTGTACAACTGCGCCGCTGTTCCTCGTCGCCTGGTTCTGACTGCACCTATGGTCCTCCACTCCCTTGCATAGTTCCACGCATAGGAGCCTAATCTTTGTTGGCACGCCGTGGCAACCAATGGTGCACGGCTGGCTGGCCGGAAGACTGAGTGATGCGCCTAAGGTCACGGTGAATATAGCTGGAGGTTGACATACACAATTGAATCTAAAGGTCACTAGTGCATTTCTCCTAGGCAAAGAGCATGGAATTGTCCACGCTCACCGCACCATCAACGCTATTTCCTCATTAAACTCTTCTTCACTTTCTTTGCCGCTACCCCTCCCCCTTTAAGTGATGCACTGCTTCCGCGGATCTCCACTTGTCGCGGATTTGCCCTGTCATGTGTCCCTGACCTGCTCCTCAGGCTACCCCATGATGGCTCCTCCACGGAAAGGGGTATTTCCCAACCTTTCCTATTCCGGCCTCCTTTGCACATGTAAGGCCTTCCAAACGAGGCCACGATAAATATCGGGCCCCGATCACGATTGTGGCGGATCGCACTGAGCGAGACCCGCTATCGATCGCGGCTCGGCACGATCGCAGACGGCATCGGAAAGCACGTTCCGATGCCGAACACCATCGGTACAAGCCGCTTGAAAAAAAATAAAAAGGGACACTCAAACAAGATTCACTCCCGCACTTCAAACAGTCAAAATTCGAACATGCAAGTTGTTACTGCGTAGAAGTAAAGGCGTGCTGGTCCAGTAAGAAGTGAACATTTATTAACTATTCAATGAGTACATGGCAGCATCAAGGAATTCGAAATGGCAAACTGCACACGCGGGTACTCC